>CAJVQA010006883.1:0-14400 GCA_910591915.1 Cetraspora pellucida | reverse complement strand
AAAACCATTTCATGCTGCATTTGTGAAAACTGTTATAAAGATCTTGGTTTCCTTTAGAGATTGTGTAATATCTTGTATTGACTTTTTGGTTTTTTCTTGTATTAGATCTTTGATGATTTTGGATCTGCTTGCTGATTTTTCTTCTTTTAAGGTTCCCCACAAAAGCTTTTTGAGGTTTTCTTGAATTTCTTTGGGTTTCTTCTGCAAGTACTGTCCATGCCAAATCAATTGACATATTCTCTATATCCTTCCATCCTTTGTAATATTGTTTTTTTGTAAGTTATGAAAGATGAAATATTAAAGTATAGTTATGTGTTTTACAATAGTGTTTAATAAGTATATTAGTTGATAATTCAGAATACCATATTTTGGTCAACTATTATTTAATATGAATGGTTCTAATATTGTGAAGAAGTGTATTAGAATTAAAGATATATTCGATATTTGATGTACTGACTTTTTGAATGATGTTGCTAAGTGTTAGAAGATTGAATATAAATGGGTTAGTCAAGGTAATATTGTTGATGTTTCTTGCTAGAAAAAGCATCTTTTTTGTTTGAATAGAAAGTAATCTTGAAAGTTTGGTTTGATTTGATGTATTAATGATAGTAATTTAAAGAAGATATTCAAGTAAAGATTATAGAACAAGATTGAAAAAAGAGAATATTTGTAATAATAAAAGTTTTTTATATTTAATAAGTTGAAGAAAGTTTTTAATTTTGTTGTTGATCATGTCTATAGTAGGTTTAGTTGTACTATTTTTATCATAATATATTTCAAGATACCTAATTATATCTTCAGGTTTTCTTGATATAATTGGTTAGTTGTTAAAAAATAAAGAAAAGAAGAATATGTTTCAAGATTTTGGATATATATGTAGTAGATCTGATTTATTTGAATTGATTTCGATGTTATTAAGTTGATATAATAGAGATGTATCATTAAGAATATTTTATAAAGTTTGTAGATCTTCACAATGCCATACTGTGTTATTCATAAAGGCCAGCAGAGGTATGGTAATAGAAGTAGGATTGTTGTTTTGTATAAGATCTTTGGTGATAATAAGAATATATGAAGTAGTTGATTATGGTATTTTTGTAAAATAAAGAATAGAATAGGATTATAGTATATTTTTTATAATAATGAAGAGTATGTTTTTCCTTATTCTATATTAGATTTTAAATGAACTAGATTTGAATAAGAAGTAAATTTATTTTTACAAAATATATAACTTTAAACAATTTTTAAAATTAGCTAATTATACTATTTATAGAAAATATGTTTAAGACACAAAAGGCATGCTTTAGATAAAAACATGTTTTAAAGACAATGTTGTTATGCAAATATAGATTAAATATAAATACAAACTAAACTAGTCAGATAAACAAAAATCTTCAGGTTGAGAATCTTAAAGGTATTACCAACCAGGCTACTAAAATAAACTGAAGAAAAAGAATATCAAACTAACTTAATATACCAATAGACTGGTTATAGTTCTACACAAACTATTTTGATTGAAAGTCTAATAAAAAGATAGATAAAAAAACAGAGGTATACTAAAGTACTAAGATTATACTATAAAATAAATGCTGGAGTTTGTGTAAACTCTAAGATTATAGCAATTAAATGATATAACTCTGACTGCAAATATTGGTTCTGTTATAATGATATCTAGGTTAGTTATAAAAATAGTTACAAAAAGTTTTAGAAATTTATCTCAAGAATAAATTAATTTTAAGGTTGAAATAATGATCTGAGCATCTAGATATAATCTAGTAAGTTAATACAGATTACAGATTTAGAGAATTTAAAGTAAAACATCTAAGTAGAACTATTAGATATAACAATTAATAAAGAACCTTTAAGTGGACTTTTTAAATAGATAATATAAAAAAGTTATATGTATAGCCAATTGTATTTTTTTTTGTAATGATCTATAAAATTATATTATCAAAAAATCATTAATAAAAGTCAAAAAACCAAAGAGGTCATCTTAATACTAAAAAAAAAAAATTAAAAAAAATATTAATAATAATTTGAGAAACAGTTTTGTATAAAATATCAAAACTTTGATTGTTAGTATAAATAAGTTCTTTAAAAATAAAATTAAAGATAAAATCTATTAAGCAAGAATTTCATAAAAGGAAACAAAACAATTCTCTCTGCTGAACTTTAATTCCAAAATAAGAGAAAACAAAATATAAGAATAACAGAAAAACAGATTAGTAAGCATCCTTTAGATAATTAATAAAAAAGCTGTATTAGAAAAAAATACATATAGTATAATAGAGTTTAGAAGACAAAAGAAATTATACTAAGATATTAACAAGAAATAACAATATTTTTGATAAGAAAAGTAGAATTTTTAAAAAATTGACATTATCTTGAAAAAATAAAAAACAAACTATATAATAATTGTAATAATAACAAATAATAATAAACAAACAAAACTTATTATCTAATTAGAAAACAGCAAGCATTACTATAGAATTAGTAACATAGTACTAACAATATACTAACAAATATACAAAAGTTTAATTTTAGATACTGATTAGTCAAAAAGAAAGATCTCAATTCAATCTGTTAGAATATAAACTAATAGATGAAAATTGTAATGCAGATATCATATATTAAAGAAATAAAGAATAAAAATCAAAAACATTTAGACTGTAAAATTTTGAACTAATTTCTCAAAACTTTTATACAAAACTCAAATAATATAGAATGCATTGCTAAAGATTTAGCAATATATAACCTAAAACATATTACATCTCATGACATATTAGTATATAGTCAAAGGGTGTGGTGACTTAGTAAAGTGAATAAGTTGTCATACTCCCAAGTGGTAGGTTGTGAGTTCAAAACCTACCGACAGCGAAATTTGGATAATCATCTATATAATATATAGACAGTATTACAGTGATGGCATTCTGTCGATCAGTTGAGATAGGATACCTATAACTGGTTGCACCAGCATGACTGGCAGGTCTGAGGCATCTGTGTAACCTATTACACAGAGGAATGCAAATCAGTACTAGGTGGTGCAAACCTAAAATAAGTCCTTGGGCTATGTAAATCCATAGAACTAGGAAGCCAGAGCCCACTTGAAAATTCTGAGCAGTGAGGTAACACAGATTTTCAATGGTACTACTGTAAAGGCTAGACCTAGGAAATGGATACCAATGTAAAGGATTCAGGCAGGCAAGAACCTTGGGTAAGGAGTACCACCAACCAGGCCACCAGATTTCAGATCGGAGAAAAAGGATATTGGGCCAGCCTCAATATATCAAGGACAGGAAATAGTCCTTCCAGGCTATCTGGATTGGGAGTCTGGGTTCAAAGCAGGGATATACTAAAGGTACTAGGAATATGCTGTAAAGTCAGTACTGGAGTCTAGGTTAACTCTGTAAGAATAGCCCATGTTAGTGTTCTAAAAGTGAATAGATAGTTAACAACAGGAGGCCCTTTGCATCTTACTGGCAGGTAACATATTCTGAAATGTATAACGACCTGAGAACCAGTACAAAAAGGGTGAATACCATACTGCTCAGATGGTATACCGGGTAGGTATATACAGGAGGTTAGTTTGGAGATTCTAATATGACAGAGTAGATGATCAGAGGGTTTAAATGAATAATCTCCTAGTAGGTTATAGGTACGGCATCTAGTGTAAAACCTTAGGGTGGACTACTTAAATAGGCAACCAAAAGTTGCACACATGACTAGCTGTACTCTTATCTCTATAAAAATAGTTGTAATAGCTAACTTAATATAAAGGCAATAAAATATCACCACAAGTATAGTCTTAGCAAAAAAAAATATATATATAATCAAATCTTAAAAACTTTAAAATTATCAAAAATAAACTGACTTAAAGAAGAGATAATTGATAAATAAGTAGAAAAGTTAGATTAATAAGCTTTAATCTAGACTTTTTTGAATATAACAAAAATATAAATAAAGAAATAATATATCAAAAAGAAAGAAAAACAAATAAAGAGCAAGAACTGATAATACTAAAAGAACAAATGAAAGATCTTAGCATTATTATATCACATCATCAAATAAGCCAAACTGCTAATAAATCCAAAATGCTAAAAAGTAACATATTACAAAGAATAGAAAAAAGTAGTAAAGATATATATAGAATTAGAAGAACAAGAAAAAGAATTAACTAATAAAAAAATCAGTATCTTATTTCTTATAAATATAATTAAGCATATCTGATAGTCTTCAAAAAACAAAATATATAATAAAAACAGATCTTTTAAGACAAATATGTCAATATATGTTTTGCTAAGTAAATCTAAAGAAGAAAGAGTAAAGTATATGTTTAGTGAATCTTAAAAAATAACCATTATATAAAAATAATTAAAGAAGTATTTAAAAATAGAAACAATTAGATAGAAGTAAATTTTAATTATAAACATAGCAAAGATGTAACAATAAACAGAATTAAAAAAAAAGAAGGTAAATGACTTAAACTCATTCCAAAAAAGAATAAGAGTAAAGGTCAAAAAACAAAACAATAAAGGAAATATAATGCTAAAAAAGAAAAGATAAAAATATAAAACAAACAAGAAAAGATGAAAAAATAAAAAGAATAAGAGAAAAGAGTGTAGTAACCTAGTGAAGTGGTCAGGTTGTCAACCCTCTAAGTGGTAGGTTGGGTGTTCAAATCCTATCAATGTTAAAAATTTGGATAATCATTTATGTAACTTGATATTATAGCAACTGTTTCTAATGATTAGGTTAAGATATCTGTAATTATAGTTGCACTAGCATGACTGGCAGGTCATAGGACATTTGTGTAACTTGTTATACAAAAAAATACAAACTAACAAATTGGGCAGTGTAAACACAAGATAAGTTCTTATGGCTATATAAATTCATAGAAATTAGGAGAACAAAAAGCCTATTGAAAAAATCTAAATAGAGAGATAATACAAATCTTTGATAATACTACTATAAAGACTAAACCTAAAAAACAGATACAAATACTGAAGTAGCTAGACAAATAAGAACCTTCAAGTTAGAAGTTTCAGAGATATCACCAACCAGGCCACTGGATCAGATTAGAGAAAAAGAATATCAAACTGACCTGATATACTAATAGACTGATCGTAGTCTTATATAGGCTATCTGAATTAAAAGTTTGGTAAAAGAAGCAGAGGTATACTAAAATACTAAGAATATGTTGTGAAATAGGTACTGAAGTCTGAGTGAACTCTACAAGAACACAACAATTTAATAGTTGGCTTTAACTGCAAGTATTAGTTCTGTTATAACAATATCTGGATTAGCTACAAAAATAAGTAAACAGCAGACTTTGGTAGGTTTATCTTAAGAATAAAAAAGTTCTAAGATTGAGATGAAAAATTCAGACTTAATCTGATAAAGTAATATGGGACAGGTTCAGAGAGATTAAATAGAACATTAAAGCAGAGATGTTAGATATAGCAATTAGTGAAGAATATTATATGAACTCCTTAAATAAGTAATATAGAAAGTTATACTAGTGACCAATTATATACTCTTCTTATAGTAGCTTCTTATAAAACTATATTTCTAAAAATATGTTAATAAAATCAAAAGACCAAAAAGAACACCTTAATACTAAAATAAAAAATAAAAAAAAATAAAAAAATATAGAAAAAAATAAAAACTTTATAAAAGAAAACATTATAATAAAAAATATTAAAGAAAAAAAAGAAAAGAACCTAAATAAAGAAAAATAGTTAACTATATAAGATCTACTACCAAACATTAATGAAAAAAAAATAAAATATATATGTAGAAAATTCAAAAACTTGAACATTATATAACTTAAAAGATTATTATATAAGGAATTAGCAGTAATAGAATTTTAAAATAGTTATTATTTCTAATACAAAAATAATTAAACATATATTACAAAATAGATAATACATTATTTTTAATCATTTTGAATAAAGATCAAACATATACTTTGTAAAAGATAAATAAATATAAAAATAAATTTTATTATTAATGATAATTTCTTGTATAATATTAAAATTAATTAATAATTAAACAAAAAATAATAAAAGTATATAACTTCTATTTATAAAGACTATATATTATTTTTATTTTAGAAAGGATACATTACAAGACAGATAAGTTAGGTCTATAATATTTTTTTTTAGTCTTACAAATAAATCAAAAATAATCAAAACATTATACAATTAAAGATTTTAAAAATATTGATTATCTATCAAAAGTAAATGAACCAACTTAAAGAAGAATTATAAATTTAATTACTTTCTATTAATGCTCTAATTCTGTATAAATATAATCCTACTTAAAAACAAATAAAAACTTTAAAATTTCTAAAACTACTATTTATTATATACTTTATAATAATAGTTTAGTATTAGAAGTTAAAAAAAAAATACTTATCTAAATAAATATAATTAAAAAGAATAATACAAATTTATAAAAAATATAAAAATTAAATTTTTAAAGATTGATCAAAAATTATTTGATCTGATGAATTAAAGTTTCAAAATTTTAAATCAAATAAAAAATAGTACTATTAGAAATGTTCTAAAGAACCATTAAATATTTTTATATTAGAGTGTAACAACCTAATGAAGTGGTTAGGTTGTCAATCTTCAAGTAACAGGTTCAGAGTTCAAATTCCAGTGTCGACAGAAAATTTGAAAATCTTCTCTGTATTACAGTTAACTATCTTTTACAATTAGTTGAGATAAGATATCTATTATCCGTATTACACCAGTATAACTGGCAAGTCACATGACATTTGTATAATAGTTATATAACATTGTTCTTTGAAACAAGATTTGTAGTTATATAAAGAAATGCAAACTAATACCAGACAGTGCAAATCTATAATAAGTCCTTATGATTATATAAATCATAAGAACCAAAAAAAAAAAGACAGAAGCTTACTTAGAAAACCCAAATAGAGAGATAACCCAAACTTTTGACAGTAATACTGTAAAGACTAAATTTATGAAACAGTGCTAGAACTTGTGAAATCAGGCAAATGTGTTAGTTTTTGAGGAGGAACCAGATGAACCAATCAGGCCATTAGAATTTTTAAGTTTCAGAGAAAAAGAGTACATGCCAACAAATATGTAAACCAGAGATGTATAGTTTTAATCTACCTTTTCAAGCTATCTAAAATGGTAGCTTGAAGGAACTTAAATTAAATATCAAAATAGTAAAGATATATTGTGAAGTCAATATCGAGATTAGAGTGAACTTTATAAGAACATAGTAGTTTAATAGTATGTTCTAACTGCCAGTGTTGTCTTGGCTATATCAATACTAGATCAACTATAAGAATATAATACAGAAGATTTTGAAAGATTTAATACAAAGTCAAAGATTTCAAAGAACTGCTTTAAAGACTTAGTGACTATAATATATTTTCACCAATATCAGTTGAGATCATTGGTAAATTAAAGTAGATAGGTAGATACAAAAACTAAAGTAATTAAATAGAAAACCTACAAGCAGGTTTCAGATATGACAGCTAGTGTAAAACCTTTAGACAGACTACTTAAATTAGATAATAACTAAAGTTGTACAAATAGCTAATTGTATACTCTTTCTATAATTGCTTTCTGTAATTGGGGTCTAGGTCATTTTACCAACAATCATTTTTTTAACACCTTAATTTACTAACAATTTATTTGCTAAAAAGATTATTTTATAGACAATTATTTTGTTAACAGTTAATTTTACTTACAAGGTAAATTTATTGACATACATTTCATCAACTTCTATTTCATTAACAATTATTTTACCTACAATTTAATTTAGTGACAGTTATTTTATTAATAATTCATTTTATTGATGCTTTACTTTACTGACTATCATTTTACTGACTGTGAAATAACAGTTGGTAAAATAATAGTCAGTAAAATAAAGTATTAGTAAAATGAACTATTAGTAAAATAACTGTTAATAAATTAAATTGTTAGTAAAACAATTGTTAATGAAATAGAAGTTGGTGAAATGTATGTCAATAAATTTACCTTGTAGGTAAAATTAACTGTTAACAAAATAATTGTCTATAAAATAATCTTTTCAGCAAATAAATTGTTAGCAAATTAAGGTGTCAAAAAATGATTGTCAGTAAAATGACCCAGACCTCTGTAATTGTAATGCAACCATTAACCAAATATACTATCAATAAAATCCTGAGTCACAAGTACTCATCTTAATATTTAAAAAAATATATTTATATATTTCTATATTAAACTTATAATAGAATTTAAGAATGGTTTAATAATGATTTGAATTTGTTTTATCTCTTATAATGTTAATAACTTTTGCAAAATTGATAATACAATAAATAATAAATTATATTAACAAATCCTTTAAAAGGTTTTTTAAAAACTATAAAAGATTATAATTTTGATGTTAAGAATATTGTTTTTCAATAAGTTGATATACCTTTACATACAATAATTTTGATCAAATACCTGTTTAGAAAAAATAAAGTTAAGTTTTTGATTAACCTTCCTAATCATCCAATCTTAACCCTATTGAATACTTATGGATTAAAGTAGACTAACATTTTAGAAACCTTTCTAGTCAAATTTCAAACAAACAAGACTTTTAAAAAAAGATCCAAAAGGTTTGACAGAAAATTGATCTCAAAACCTATACAAACCTAATTAAGTCAATACCAACACATATTCATGATGTAATTAAAGCTCAAGGTGGTTACACCCAATAGTAAAGATGAAAAACAATTTAAAAAAAATTTTTTTTTTGGTATTTGCAGTAATGCTGCTGTAAAAAATAAGCAAAAATAATCAGCATGTCAATTTAAATAAGACTTGTGCCCATGACAAATTCAGTTCAATTTTTTTTTAATTTTATTGATGAAAACAATACTATTTGCGAATTTAATAAAAAAAAATCGAAAATTCATCCCGAATTGCATGAAATAATATGATCGAACCCTTTTTTTTTTTTGCTTCATTATTTATGATTGTCACTGTATACCTAGTGTACCTAGTACTGATGATCTTTATACGAAAGAGAATGCTAAGAATTTGTGTATATAAGTTTGTTTTTTACAACCGCAATTCGAATTATCCGGTTTTATTTAAATTCGGTTTTGCGGCTTTACTTAGATTCGGGTTTGCGAATTTATTACAAGTGTAAAATCGAATTATCCAGTTTTATTCAAATTTGGTTTAAAACCAGGTTCAATTTTGAGCAAACGATTAAAACCGGTTTCTATAAATAAAACCGGCTCCAACCTCTAGTTGCGGTTTGAATTTTATATTTTGTACTATTACACTACCATTGATCTATAAGAAAATCCTGATTAGTGATCATTATATCACCTATATTTGTAAATTAGACCGATATAAAACATTCCAGGGTGATGTGTATACGTTTAGACAGAGGGGCGACTTCCAGAGCTTGATAAGATGTGATAGAGGTCCGCATGGGTCTTTTTTGCCAGCTCGCAAAACAAAGTTTATGTTTTTAAAAAGTTTGACCTGCGTATTACCATGTTTTTATATAAGGGTATCATAGCGTCAAACTAAGACCCTAGCATCACTACCTTAAAAATCTCAAACAATTTAAGAAATTGAGATTAGGTTATTAAGTAAGATGTTTAATTAAATTTTAATAAAAATAAGAGGTAGTGAAATCATCACTGGTTAAATTTAGTTAGTTTCTTTTTTCGATGCTTTTTTCATTACTTTCTTGGTGCTTTTCTTTGTTGCTCTTTTAACGATCTCTTTGGTGCTTTTTCGTTATTTCGGACTCTTTCGTCATTCTTGGGTTGTTTTTAGGTTAGTGTTAGGTCAACATTGAAGTCAACGTTGGGTCAATGTTTTTGCGAGTGATTGTAATAAAAGTATATAAAATTTTTAAATAAAAAAATAACAAGCCTTTTAAGATATTAAGTAGAAAATTGATTTTAAAAAAAGTTCTATTTTTTTTTTTTTTTTTTTTTAAAAAAAAAAATAAAAACAAAAAAATTAATTCTAGAAGTTTTATAATATTATTTTTCAAAAAATTCATTAGAGTAAAAATTTTTGATTTGCCACACGTGATTAACGAAATGTTTTTAAGTTGGTGACGATAGGTTAGACGCTAGGTGGTTTAGCGTAAACCATGAGCATCCTTAGCAGGAAGTGGTGACGCGCCCAACCCAAGATGAGTAGGACGTGCCTTTGGTTCGCGTAATTCAATAGATCTATCAGAAGAATTTTTTGGTTAATCATGAAACAATGCACTTGATTTATCATAAAGACTATGAGAATGAAAAAAGATTATATACTTTATTTTCTGATTTTTTCCAATTGTCATTCCTGGTTTCCATCCCATTCCTCTTAACATTGCTGCACCGAATTCTTCTATTGGAACGCTGGTGTAATCAATATCGGCCTGAAATGTTTTAAGTCTTAATATGCAAGCACATTATATCATAAATAATTCATAGAATTGAAACATATTTACTTCATCCGGTAAACTTGCTACTTCACGCCGAAATGCTTCCAAGTCTGACACCTTTTCTTTTTTAGAATTGAGATTTTTGTTTTTCTCTACTTGCAATACCAGTGTTGATTCCGATTGCTCAATATCATTGTCAGTTTTCGGGCCTAAATAACATATCAATCGGTTTAAAAATAAGCAATAATAAATTTGGTCAGTGGTAGAAGAAGAACCAACCTTTTAAAATTTCATCCAAAGCCTGTTGTTTTAGCGACACTATAGAATTATCGAGCGTTTTAACGCTTGTAGTTTGATCGAGTTTTTTAACGCTTGTGGTTTTCACCTTGTCACTTTCTTTGGAACTTGCAGCAACAAGTGCTTGACTTCGCTCTAACCAATCTGCGTTCTTCAATGCTGGGATAGTTATTGGGAGATCAGATCTTTCCTTCGGGTTTAGACTGAACGTTTATTGAACAGTATAGTGAACGATCAGTAGGTTTGCAGACAATTCGTTAAGTTATTTTGAATTAGTAAATTACAAGTTAAATTATAAGTATAAAAAACCAACCTTTGAATCTGATTGTCTTCGAAGCCTGTTACAAGTTCAATCGTTGGTTGATTTATGTCGTCGTCTGTGATGCGACGCTTTTTGTTCGGTTCTGAAGCAAAAAGAGACAGGTTTCTTTTTTCTAACTTTTTGTTTTTGCTTTTATTAGACTGAATCTGCATTGAGAAGCCATTACTAGGAGCAGCATTTTGCGATGGTTTAATTGAATTAGTTGTTTTTTCTAGCGACATCGTCTAATTGGTAACCAAGCAAAGAAGTTTATTTTGTTCAGTACGTAGTTATTATGTTTTACTTTATTGACAACCTACTGTTCCACAAACTTCTATAGGTTGATTGGTTTATTTCATTTATACAGTTTAGAGTACGTACAACCCGGGTATGTTGCATTCCACTGATAATTATACATTGTTTGAGATTTACTTATTTCTGCAAGTGATACAAGCCCAAAAAAGGAAATGATTGTCATTTCGCTAAAAGTACGTGAGATTTGACTAGCATTAGGGGTAGGGTTTTGTTAATAATGCAAAAAGAAATCTTGGAATGCATTTAGAATCTACTGGAACACCTAATTCGACAATTAACATCTTGGTAACATTAGGGTTAACAACAACATCTTGTTCAATTTCATATACAAAGAAAGCTGTGTCTGAAAAACATCAAACAGTAAACTCAATCATTTCAGATAGTATTTTTATTTTATTTTTTTTATTTAAGTAGTCATGCTGGTAAACTTTTATTAAGGAAAGATTAACACTTCTGCTAATACTACAAGCTTAATTTCTTAGTCCCAACTCTCCTGACTGCTTCTTTGAATGCTTAGGAGTGACCTATTGCATTAGGCAGTAACAAGTTACTACTTGAAAGATTATTCCTGACCATTGCTTTACAATAGAGTATTACTAAATTGATAACACTTTCTTGTAAGGAAGTGAAAGAAAGAAAAAAAAACATTAAACTAAATTAAAAAAAGTTTACAGAAAGAAAAAGAAAAAATAAAAGTGTTAGGAGGCATATTTTATTCGTAACCATTTCAGTATAATCACTAATACTTTAAACCTGTATATGGATTTAATTACATTTTAATCTGTGTTAAAGAGATAAAAATTCTATATACATGATTCTAGAAATTACTATATATCTCTAATTTACTATAATCTTTCAACTTAAATTCTTCTTTGTTTCTTTATTACACTATATGTTAGGTCATACACATGATTGTTGTGTCCCTATTACATTATATTACAATATATAACTGTCTGAAAAAAGAAGAAATAAATAATATCAATCTTTTGTAAAGATGAAGTCAAATTCTCTATTTTTAGATAAAAAAAATAAAATTTATAAAAAAAGTCAACTAGTATGATATGTGAAGAGCCAAACTAAAGAGAGTGTTTTTAGTTGTTTGTTCTGTTTTTAAGCTTCTAATAACCTTTAACTAGAGTTTTTTCTATTGTTTTCGGAATTTTCTTCTGATTTGGATACTAAACATATCGAGGAGTCTGCTTATAGCAAGGTTTGACCTTAACACAAACTATCAAAAGAGTCATCCACATTTTGGTTTTTTTGTATATTTCTAGTTCATTAACAACAATCTGCTTTATATAATAGAACAGAATCAAAGATTTTATCTATTTAAAAGCATAACTTTTCAAACTGTTTTGGTGCTAGTTTGGTTTAAGTGATTATTGAAAAAAGTTTTTTGATTTCAGATAGTATTAATAATTTATTAATTTTAAATATAGATAATTATTAAAATATTTATTCTATAAAAATACCCATTATTGCTATAACATTGACCCTGATACACTTGCTATAATTTTAATTAATTCAGTTAAAAGTAAGTTAATAATATTAAAGCAGGTTATTTATAATCTTATACTGATTAATATTTTGTTAATTAAATTTGAAATTGAAAGTTATTTTATATAATTATATTTACTTTTTCATAATAAATATTAAAAATTTTGTTTTGTAGATGATAAAATAAGCTTAAAGAGTTAACTGTTCACAGTTATAATATTTGTCTAAAAGAAAAAAAAAACTCAAGATCGATCAAAAATATAATACTTATGAATCTTGTCTTTATATAATAGAATCATATATTAATATTATTAATATTGCTGTTTCAATTTCAACAATAAGTAAATATATTTAAGAGAAAAATCTTATTTCTGTAGTTGTGGATTGGTCTGTTAAATAAATTTGAAAATCATTATATCATAGTATATTATTTATAATAATCTTTTCAGAATTACTAACAAAATTTTGTTATTTTTTTTTTATTTTTTATTATTATTATTATTATTATTAAACTAGTCTTTTGAGGACTAGAGCTTTTTTATTTAGTATTGTAGAACATGGTAGCTCATAAACTGATTACCTCAAAGGAGCTACCTTATATTAGAGAGTACATCTAGCCACATGTACACTTTTGGTGTCTAATTTAAGTAGTTCACCTATATATAGGTTTTATATTAGCTGTCATATCTGCAATCCAACTATGCATGTTGCCTATTTAAACCTTTTGTACTGCAATCCTTACTGTTATTATTAGAACATCTTTATTATACAATGTCAGTCGAAAAGTTCTAGATGCTTATCTATATCTTTAGGACCTCTGCCTTATTTCATGCAGATTATTCTCAAAACATCATTACTAAAGCCTTCTGTATTCCAAATTACAACTAAACTTAGTTTATAATTCTTGCCAAGTTTATACAACCCCAGTACCCTCCTTTTACAATCTCATCATTACTTCATCTATCCTTGCAAGTCCTCCTATATTATCAATTCAGTTAGCTCTGCATAATGCAACTTTATGCCTAGATCAACTAGTAGCCAGGTTGGTAAACCTTCTACCTAGAGGTTCTTGCCTATACAGGTCACCTGCCTTAGGTTTTCTTCAGCAAATTAAGATATTTACAAGTGGCACCATTGAAAGTTGTACTATCTTTCTGCTTGGAATTTCCAAGCAGGCTTCTAATCCGAGTATATACTTTCCAAATTTATTTGTATAACATTGTACACTTCCAAAGTTAGTCTTGATATAACCAGAATTACTAGATCTACAAACTCCAGATTACAAATAAGTTTGCCAAAATAGGTCTATTTTTCCAAAATCTGTTGCTAATAAGAATTAAACATTGGACCTACTGCTTGGAGGATGACAACTTAATTACTACACTAGGATCATCATTCTCTTGTTATTTTTTTTTTTTTTTTTTTTTGGTGATAATGCCAGTTGGTTTTTATTAGCCTTAATTTAATATAATACAAATTTATAGTTACATTTTAGGATCAATTATTACTAGTACTATATACTATTTAATTTAACACCACTGACTTCACCCGGTTACCCTTATGGCACCTAAGTGTAT
>CAJVQA010006882.1:0-14400 GCA_910591915.1 Cetraspora pellucida | reverse complement strand
TAATCTAATTTAAAGTTGCAAATAAAACTTATAAAAGTTAAGTAAACAAAAAACTTATGACAAAAGCAGTTTTATCTGCAACTCGATTTGAAAATCCACCTTTTGTTTCTGGTTTTGCATGACAACATTGTGCAGCTACTTATTATTAATCTATAGTATAAATACCTGTAGGTTGATAATGTAATTGTTAGTGCTCCTAGGTCACAACTGAAGGTAGCAGGTTAAAATCCAACTGAGAGACAAGGCTATGTTAGGATCACAATTGGAAATGATCTTCAAGAGGGCCCGATTGGCTCTTTCAGTTAAAAAAAGATCCATAATATAATTATTTAAAATACATAAATATTATATTATTACATAGATATGTATATCATATAGATTAATTTTGTAGTATGTGCTTTGTTAGATTAGATTAGAGTTTAGAATTAAAGTTTTGTAATTATATCATTGAAATTTTTATAAAATAATTTTTGACTGAAACAGTTACAATTACAAACATTTAGTTATTTATAAATTTCTAAAGCCTAGTAGTTAGAATAAAGGTGTCTCCTAGTAGTTAGAGTAAGGGTATTTTCTAGTAGTTATGGTGAGGATGTTTTCTAGTAGTTAGAGTAAAGATGTTTCTTAGTGGTTAGGATTAAAGCATTTCCTAGTATTTAAGATAAAGGTGTTTCTTAGTAGAGTAAAGATGTTTCTTAATAGTTAGTGTAGTGGTGTCTTCTAGTAGTTAAAGGAGCATATTTTCTAGTAGTTAGGATAAGAGAGCTTTCTAGTAGTTAGAATACCTAGTAGTTAGATAAGGTTTTCTTCTAATAGTTAGAATAAAGATGTTTTCTAATATTTAAGATAAGATGTCTTCTAGTAGTTATTATAAGGGTGTTTTCTAATTAATATTTGTGCACTTATTGTTTTTAGTATAATAGAGTAAAGTAAAGCTAATATGCATAAAAAAGTAATTAAAACATTCTTAAAAACTTTGTTTAGATTGATAGTTTTTTGCAGTTGTATATACTTTAAAATTTTAATAATGCATTATTTTAATTGCATAGTCTATTGTGCTTTAAATAGTTATATCTTATAATCATATTTGTACACTATGTATATGTATATATATTGTCTTTTAACATAAATTATCTTATAATTTGGCTTATTTGTATATTTTTTCATAGTTTGAGTATAAGAAATAAGTTAATTTTAGTTATAATAATATAATTTGAATAGTAAATAAATATAAAAAAGTAAGTAAAATATAAAAAAATTATATTTATAATATCATACTATATAGCATCTTATACAATATCTCAAAAATGTACTAAGTAAACAGAATTGGGCACTCTAAATAAAAATGTTCAGGGCTTTAAAAAACTTTATAAAAACCAAAATTGAAACCTATTAAGATCTTATATCTAATATATATTGTATAATAAAAAAATACCTATTTATTTTAAAGCTAGATCTTAAAACTATATAGATGTTATATAATATGAGTGTTATGAATATAATATTTCTAAAATATATATAATATATAAAATAAAAAATAAATAAATATGAGTTTTGATTGAAATGTTAATTAAAGTTTTATTACAATACTTAAATAAACAAATTTCTGATAAATTTGTTGTTTGTTTTTAAGCTGTTATAAGCATATATGATAAAAGAATATTTTTTTTACAATATTAATAAAATAGTAAAAACTTATAGATATTTATTACAATATTTAAATTATGAATAATACTATAAAGTTTTTTTAAAATCTTTGTATTTTTTTCAAAATACTTGTAAAAACTATTAAAGTTTAATATAAAAATCTAATAATTATCATATAATAATAAACAAATTCTGACTTGTTTTGTAAAAACTATCTGTAATTATACAATAACTCTAAATTAGATATATAGTTAGTAAAATCTAATTTATTATTTAAATATATTGTTTAGATAATGTTTTATTAATTTTATAAATTATCACAAAATTTGCAATTATTAAGACTAATATTAGTGCATATACAATAGTTAATTTTTATAAAGATATATATAATGTTGTATAGTTAAATTAATCTAATATAAAAATTATAAAGATTGAAAAATTGTTTTTTTTTTAGTATTATAGTAAGACTTAGCTTGTATCTTTATTAATAATTTTAACTATATATTTAGTACAAAAGTACTAAAATAAACTAAGATTGTATATAACAAAATAAAATTTATATGCAAGAATAAAAGCTCAGACTAGTTTATCTATGATCTAAACTAATTATAATGGTCAAGGATAATTTTGATTTAGAGTGTTAGAATATAGTTTGAAAAATATTATATTTTATTCAAAGAATTGACCAAATGTTAAGTTTTCTATTGCTTAACTAATTAATAAACATATATTAGATTATAAATAAAGTTGGTTTGCAATGCTACATAGGCATAAATATATATAAACTTGATAGCATTGTTTGAATACTCTGGGTTGTTAAGGTTGTATGTTAGTATGGCTAGTATTATTTTGATATCTAGATAGAATTTGGTTGTATTTTTTTTAATTAGAAAATTCAATATAGTATGGTTTTTATATTAGTCTATAAATTTGTTTATTAATATATAAAAGTTTTGAATTACTAAGGAAAAAAAAACTCTTTCTGCAAATCTATTGTATAAAAATTAACAAAAAAATCATCTGTCTAAAAACACTTATAACTTTTATTTTACTAAGACAACCTGTTTTGGAGTTTTAAGTAAACTTGTTAAATTTAGTGATTTATATATACTTTAAAAATATTACAGATCTAGCTTCTAAACTCACAAAGAAAACTGTACTGATGTTCTTTGACCTTTAATTTTAGAAAATTAACTCTTTCACAGTTTCTATTGCAATAACTTGTCTTATACCCTTAATTAAAGTTGTAATGTATACTCATCTTGTCAAAACAAGCTCTAAAAGAAAAATTTCAACTCAATATTGACCAAACTACAGCTAAATTCATTTTTTACTCTTCTGTAAAATTCTTTTTCTATCTTTTGTTCTTACTATATCTCCTTTTTCTCTTACATGTTTTTCATGTAATTATACTATCATTTTCTAATATATACATTATTAATTTACATCAAAATTTTGTAATCCATTTATTAATAGAAATTCATTGAACACAATCAGTTATTTTCATATTTGGTTCTTATAAATTGTATACAGTAATTTGTGTTGCAAACTCTATTTGTACCAGTACCTAAGCCATATTTGTAACTCTAATTATTCTAGTCACACACTAGTGTTATTTTTGTAACATCTCAATTATATAACTCTTGTTCCCATCTCTTACCTTTGTAAAATCAACTATCTAACTATTAGAAATATCTTTAAGTTTTTAATATAATACTTATTTAACTTATAACAAATCTAAAAATGCCTACATTAAGCAACCAAGAGCCTAATACTGCAGACCTTGATTACTTCTACCAAAACTTCTCTAACAGTTTTGGAATCACCTTCTATAAAGAAGAAAATAGCAACAATGTTTGCCTTATTTCTTCTAAAATCAAACCAACTACTTATCTAATTAAAAATCTCAGAAATAACAAAATTAATCATTTTTTTTAAGCTCTTATCTCTATCTCTGTGATTACTTGTCTCTGTGACAAATATCACACTAAATTTATCTCAACTACTAACACTAACCATATTCAAGTTATTGAATTTACTACAGTTCATGTTAACAGTAATGCAAAAAAGAATCTTAACAAATCAGCTCAACAACTCCTAACTAATCTTTCCTCCTCAACTAACAATATTCCTCTATCTTCTACATCTGATGTACATTACTATACTTGTCTCAAATGCTCTCTGCCAATTAGTTGTATTAAGAGAAATAACTGTTATTACTCTAATAAAAAATATATTACTAAAAATAATGAAGTTTATTACCTTATCTGCATAACTGCTTCATCTCAATATAAAGTTAGCTTATCTCAAACTAAGAAAAATCTTACTCAAACTTTCCAAAACATCTTATATAAATCCTTTCAAACTACCAATTCTTTTACTACCTCTTCTTACAAACCTCAATTTCTTCTGATCTTATCAATTCCTTCTTTACTACAACTACCAATACTAACCCTATCTTTAACCAACCTTCTATTACTAACAATTCTGATAATACTAACTTAAATCTTAATAATTCTAATAATACTAACCCATCTGATAGTATTTCTAACAAACCTTCTCTCCAAATTTACTCTAGTATTGCTAAACCAAAATCTAATTCTACTTATGACTGACTTGCAAATTTTTTAATTACTAAAGAAATACAATCTAACAAAAAATTACAAACTATTTTTTCTCTTTATTTCTTTACTTTTCTTAAAAAATTTCTTTATAATATTTATCTTGGTAAAGAAATTAAGCCTGTTACCTTCACTTAACCTACACTTAAGACCTCATTTTATTACATTATTTGTATCATGCCTGGGCAATGGCCAAAATTCTTAACTGACCTTATTTATAGTAGCAATTCTAATATTGACAAAAGTGCTACTATCCTCTTTGATCTTCTTGAATCTACTTTCAAAACTCTATTTCTCAAATTTATAACTGTTCTTTTTACAAAACTCAACTATCTTGAAATTTTTGCATTACCAGTTACAATCCCTCTATATACTGCTCATAATTATCACCAACTCTGTCTCAACCTTGTATGACTTTATCTCTTCTTATTCAATAACTACCAATCAATTGACTACCAAAAATTTGCTAAAGATTTACAACTCAGACCTAAAAAATTCAATATTGAATCTTTTATTCAAACTACTGATCTTAATCAAAAATATTTTACCATTCAGTCAGATTCTAGATTTAATATCAAGCTCTTCTTCAACATTTCTAAAACACTATTCCTTGAAAGATTTTGTATTCTTTTTCTTAAAAACTCACTTGACCACTTTAATTTTTAGTTCAAAATTTACTTTTTTCCTTATAGTCAATAATTCTCTTCTAGTATTAATAAAGAAAAAGTTCATACATTTCTCAGAATTCAATTTCAACAACACTTCATCTTACAACTTTCCAAACATCTTTTGGAATTTTATACTTTAAAAAACCTAATTCACTTCATGAATGACATAAAGAAGCATCCTATATGCTAACTTTTACTGTCTTATTTGTGATAATAAATCATGCTTATACCTTGATGATAAAAAATTTCATAATAGTACCAAACTCTTTAATAACATATTAAGCAAATCTTGCTTAACATTCCTTCTTCAGATAATGAAACATGGATTTATCCCACCTTTAATACTATACTGTTCTACAAAAACAAAGAATATGCTATTTTATTTGACTAACACATTCTTATCAAAGCTCTTAACAAACTAGTAGACCAGGCTAAAGATTTTGTTTGTAAACAAAACAAATTCTAAACATTACAACTTCTACATTTACTATTATCTTTCTTTATACTACCAAACTGCTGCAAAAAACCACAATATACAGTTTCTCTTCAAGGAAGAGCAATCAATTTACTAACCAAAAACATTATTGATACCAAATTTTTTGTCCAAATTATTACTTACTTTGATGTCATCAAAAATCAAAAATCAACTTATTTACAAATTGTTAAATACTTCAATGATACTGCTTATCCAGCAGCTAAAAAATTTTTAGCAAAAAAATTCAACTTGGACTTTTAATCTGTTTCTATTCTTGACTAACTTTTTTACAATCTCCTTTTTAAGTTTTTTGTCATCTACAACATACATTAAAGCAGTTACCACCTTATTAAAAGATACAACTATTGTAGTTAATAAGGAGAATGATATAAGTAGTCAGATAGACAAGCTTATTTATATGAAAGGCATGTTAATGACAGTTAGACCCAATGTAAAGGGCAGACTATAGTACCTTGCACAGCTGTGAAAGCCAAGCATATAGTGATTGACCATATAGAAAACAATTTAGAAAGATCATTTACAATATTTTTAATCTCCTATGATCTTTACACATGTTTTAATAAATTCCTTCTTTATTATAATCTACTACTTCTCCCTCATGATCAAATTATTTAAACATTAATCAAACATATTGACAAATATAATAATAACAAAACTGTATTTAGTATTATATTTTTTGTTAATTCATTTTATAATGAAACCCATATATACCTCCCTAATGACACTCTTTTGTCAAATCATATCATTATTGCTCCACATCTTTTTTCACTATTCTATAATCTTTATCTCAGATTTAACTCTATTAGCTCTACTCCTATTTCATCTAATTCTTTTTCTAATAATTACCACTCAACTTCCATTGATCATAACTCTGCTTTATACTCTTTTGACCCAAGTTCTCATCATCTTAACCTAACTATTACTACACACAATATTAGATGCTTCAATGATCCAACAAAAAGAGAAGCCTGGCAAGATTACTGTCTTAATAATAACATATCTATTGCTAGTATTACTATAACAAAAATTTCTGACAAAACCAATTTCTTCTTTTGTAATAATAACTTTTTTACCTATTACTGGTCTAATTTCTCTACTTCTGTAGAAGAGACAGCCATCATTATTCATAATTATCTTAAACCTTATATTCACAGTATCTATACTCATCCAAAAGAAGCTATTGCACTTAATATCTTCTTTTGAAGCAATATTAAACTTCATATTATCTCAGTATATCTCTCATCTACTGATATAGCTATTTGTAACCAAGCTCAAAACACAGTAATCAATTGGATTCAACAAACTTCTCAACTCCACCTTTATCCTATTATTCTTGGTGACTTTAATATATAAAATAATACTTATAGTTCCTCCTTCAAATATAAACTCATTAATTTTCTTAATTACTCCAATATATATGATATTAGAACTCATTTTAACAACAAACACTTTACTTGGTTTAACAATATTAGCAGTAGTCATATTGACTACATTTGGACTAACTAATTTAATATATAATTTCTTTTTTCTACAGTCTTAACAACAGTCAAACCTCTACCTCAAATGACCACTTGATGTTTACCTCTACTTGGACATTCCCATATGCCTATAGTAAACCTTTACGAAAATATACTGGAATCAGTCATCATATATTCAACTACAAAATGATAACTACAGAAGACTGAAACTTCTTTGCTAATACTTTAACTCAACAACTTTCATTATATAAAACTCCTATCAACAATCTACTGATAAAAGTATTGAAACTACTTGGTACAAAATCTAATGCTTCATAATCTATACAGCTACTCATACAATTCCTAACAAAATCTCTTGCAAATGAAGTTACAAACACCAGTATTTATCACAAAGCACTCTACTACATCTCTCTTTTAAAAAATTTGGATATATTATTAAACTTATTAAAAAACTCATCCAATCTTCTAATATCTCCAATATCAACCAAAACATCTACTAAATTAATAAACAGTTACAATATGACCTTTAATTACTTACCTTTATTAACCTCTTCTGTATTCAACCATGGCTTCAACATTCTCACTCTATTTGAAACAACCCTAACATGCTTGTTATCTTAAAAACTTTCTTCTACTCTGACAACAAATCAATAAAGCCATTGACAAAAGATGTGTTAATCTAACTATACTTTCTACTCAGGCCATTAACAGCATTCTCAATTGCTATCACCAACCTGTTCATCTCTCAAATATAAAATTGCCAAACCAATTTATTACTAATCCTTTATTCATTAAACAACATGTTCAATCTCATTTCCATAATTAAACTGCACTCAGATCTATAAATAAAACTCTTATTAATAACTTCTGGAAACAATAATACTTTTCACTCTCTCATATCAATCCAAATTGGTATTATCCTTTTAACTCTCCTATTACTAATAAAGAACTTCTTCAAACTCTCTTACAACTACCTAATAACAAAGCCTATAGTTTTACAGATATAAGTTATGAAATGCTTAAACACATTAGTTCCCAATGCATTACTGCTATTACTGCTCTCTTTAATCTTTGTCTTCTTGACAACAGAATTTCTAAACAATGGAAACATAGCAGAATTTATTTTATTCCTAAATGCAACACCTTTGATAGTAACCTTAACCTCACATGACCTATTAGTCTGATTGAACATATTTGCAAACTTTACATTAAAATTTTTACAAACTGACTTAGCTTTGTATTTTCCTTAAGCTCTATTCTCTTACCTTTTAACTATATCACACTCCCCAATAATAGTACTTCAATTCCTATTCATATTTTTAACAATCTTAATGAAGATGCTACTTATAATCACAATAATATTTGGTTACTTTCACAGAATATAAGCAAAGCATATGATTCTGTAAACTTTGCTCTTTTTAAATGCTCACTCTCTTGTCTTTTACTTTCTTTATCCATTATTAACATTCTTACTAATCTTCTTACTGATTATCACAACTAAGTTATTATCAACCTCAGTTCTAATTCCTCTTATCTAGTTCATAATAGTATTGATCAAGATAAAACAATTACACTCTTATTATATTACATTTACTATAACCCACTTATTTTACACATATACTTAAAAGTTCCTGAGTATACTCTACAATCTACCTGAACCACTAATCTAAAACTCCAAACAACTTATTCATTACAAAAACAATTCTCTGTTCTAGTATATATGAATGATACTCTTTGGATTGCTTCCTTACAAACTAAGTTATCTCATATATTAGCTATAGCTGAATTATTTTATGCTATGACAAACATTTAAGTTAATTCCTCAAAATTCATTCTGGTTACTAACAACTCTCCATCTCACTATACTCTTATCTTTATAATAATCACCTACTTTCACTTTATTCTTTTAAACAACTCTTTAAATTTTTAGGTTGCTGGTTTACTTTAGATAATAGACAATCTAAACAAACAAAATTAATTATCTCTGAATTTTTTCAACTTATCCAAATTGCAAAAACAAAATGTATAACTGATTCATATACTTGTTATATTATTAATATAGTTATTACCTCTACTATTAAATACCACTTATACAATATTGTTATTAACCAACCTATCTGCAACAAAATTTTCATGCAACACATTGGTCTTGTTAAGTTCAAAGCTAAACTTTGTCATATAATACCATCTAGTACCTTATTGCATTCTCAAATCTACAACATTAAACATATCTGGGATATTCAATTACAACACCATATTTTCAATCTTTTTAAATAACTTAACAATTCTGACCTACCAGGCACATCTACTTATATATGAATTTAAAAACTTCAAAACAACCTCTGGTCTTCTACTAATATTTTCCTTCATCCTAAACCAATTATTGATGGATCCAATCGATTAACTACAAACTTCAAAATAATATAACTTATTAAACATATTGACTAAACCTTTTAACTAACCAATCTACAACATTCCACATACTCTAAATAATGAAACCATATCTCTTGAATTTCTTATTTCTTCTCATTCAAAATATTCTATTTTTAAAAAACAACTCAAACATCATAAACTTCTCTTTCTGAACCAACTCACTACTTATAACAATTAATATCTACTGCACTGGCAATATATATTATTTAGATTTAACAAAATTTCAAAAGGTATTATATCACCACAATAGTTTACTACTCTTAAGGACATTACTATAAGTCACTCTTACCAATGTATCCTTTATGATTATTATAATCTACCCTCTATAAACTATTTCTGCTACTCTACTAGCCACTTTACCTCTAACACTAAACTTTGGCTACTTATTGTCCTTAATAATCAAATAATTATTAGCAAGACCAGAAGGCATAATACACCTACTGGCCTTACTCTCATTAATTACTGGCACTGCTTATTTCAGTCTTAGTTCTCTAACTTTTATCCTACTCCTCTCTCTACTACCATTATGTACTTGATGCCACCCTAATTCAAACACAATTGCTAACAAATATACTATTTTTATTTCTACTAATTTGGCTACTAAGCTACTTTGCTACATTAATCCTAACAAAACTCTCAATCTTTATGCAAACTTTCTTAATACTGTATACTCTGTTGCTCTTCAACATCTCTTACATATTCCACCTCTGCCTTTACTTACAATTAATCTACAACAACTACTTCCTATTTTTGAAACATGTCAACTTGTTAATAACCTTCAGACTATTATTAACTTAAATCACAATCTATCATTTATTTCATTTTATACTGATGGTTTTGTTATCGATCTTGGTACCTCACAGTGCTCTATGGGCATAGATCAGGTTCAAGTTGATAATTATACAACTATTAACTTATTTTAAGTACAAGTTAAACATGGTCATGCTCTTTCAAAGCTAAAATTTTTGTTATTCTCTTAGCAATTATTACTGCTTCTAGACATTGCTTAGTTCATATATTTACTGACTTACAATCAGTAATCTCCAAATATCATAATATTTGCCAATCAGCATCTACTTTTTCTCATACTCATACTTTATATTTCTTCATCTGGCAAACATTTATTAACTTTATTAAGTCTTATGAAATTCAACTTACTTTTTACAAAGTTATTGCATACCAAGCTAACCCATTTAACAATCTTGCTGATCAACTTGCTCACAATTATCAAATATTATCTTATCTAACTTTCTTAACTAATAATCCTTACAACCTCAACTATACTTCTTTCATTAATGAATTTTCTATTAAAATTCCTATCTGATGCTCTATTCAAACTATATGCCAAATTAATATTATATCATTTTGGACATCTTAACATTGTTTTCAACAATGGTCCTTCATTGCATCTGATATTAACTGGGAAGCTACATGGCTTTACATCAACAACATTCAAAAAATTTTTAATTTTGCTTATGGCTTTTACTTATCTACTTTGAAAACTTTCTAAGTTAAAATTCTAAGTAATAAACTTCATGTTTCTTATACTTTCATAAATGTAACTCTTTATTTCCTTTCTCCTGTCATCAATGCAACCAAACCAGCTCTTCACTTCATTGGATATCTTCCTATCAACTCAAATAATTTACCATTTAATCTTTAAATCTCTTAATAATATCTTAAATATAACTAATCTTGATATGTTTGCCAATCTTGTTTCTGATTTACATATTGAAATTCTCAACTTAACAGTTTCAAATTGCATAACTCTTCACATATACATTTACTTATTTCTACTTTATCTAGTTTAGTTTCTATTGATCTTATTTCTACTATTCACAATTCTTCTATTTTTTATCATACTGTTACTACTCTTTCTATTAAACTTCTTTATCACTTAAACCAACAAATATATAAACAAATATGGATTTCATACTGTATTTCACATTTGCTCAGTCTCAAACCACACTTTCTACTAACTCAACTCATAGTCACTCTTCTAACCTACCTCTACTTTCTATTTCAATACCGCAAATTATTACTAAAATTGATCTTTAAACTATCTAATAGATTAAATACCATATTCATCTCTCTTATATTATTACTCAAACTCAAATCTAGATAAGCTTTGGCTACTCTTGTAAGTTTAGGTCACAGATTATATGTCTGAGTCTTTATTTTTCATATATAATTTAAAAGCAAGTTTTTTTTTATAAAAACTTCAATTGAATTTCAATAAAGTTAAAGACATGGCCTCACTGTTAATATTTTTTTTAAAAAAAATAATAATAAAAAAAAGTTTTGAATTACTAATTATAAGACAAATTGTAAAGATATATTAAAGTTACAGATAACTTTAATAAGTAACTTGATATAGATCCTTTAAGTATAATGTTTATAAAATATAAATTAACTTAAAATAGTATATAATTAAAATATAAATAATGGCATATTTTAGAGACCAATTCTTAAAGTTGAGAAGATAATAAGTCAAGTTCTGCTTTGAGAAGTATTTGGTTAACAGATGCATAAATAATATTATAAAAAGTATTGTATATATTAAAGCATATATACTAATATGTAAATAAATTAAAAAGATAATACTTAAAGCAATTTATATTAATAAAAGTAGAAAGTATCTATTATAAAAAAAAAATAAATAGAAAGCTTATTTAGTAAATATTTAGATTTAAAAGCTTTAAATTTATTAAGTTTAAAACTTATATAAATAGATGTAGGTTTTTGGTTATAGTTAAGATAAAGCCAAATAGAAGTTTAGTCTATTTAATAATTTAAATAAATCTATTTATTGTTTCTTTTTTGTAAAAATCATATTGCCAGTATATATGCTTTGCATATATTTTTAATAAAGTATTTATTTAATAGTTTGATAAAGTTTTGTTTCTATTATGAAATATAATATAAGTTATAAATATTAGTATAATTAAAAATTAAAAATTAAAGAAATATAAGCTATTTAGCTAAAAAGTCTGTAAGATTATTAAAAAGATTATTTGTATAGACTTGAACATTGTAAAAAGTAAGTTGAAGATTAAAGAATTTTATAATATTTAAAAAGTATACTACAGAGACTATGTACTAAATTTGAATAACTTATTTAAATTTTGTAATTAGTTAGTTAGTATTTAGAATTTTGAAATAACTAATTGTAAGTCTGTATAAATATTAATAAATAAGTTACAAAAAACAGTAAATATTGCAAATAGGATACAAAATAATTTAGCTTTATAAGATAATAGTTATAGATAAATTTAAGCTAAAAATTTATAAATAATTTGATTATTTTTATTAATTTTAATATATCTAATGTTTATAAAATATTGTTTTGGTCCAATATCAATAAAAGAACTATTAATATAAATATATTTCTTGAAATTTATAAGTGCACTATTTGCTTAAAAGATTTTTAGAATGTTGAAGTTATATATATTAATTTTAAAAAAAACAAAAAGAGTATATAAAATGTATTTAATAGCTGTTGAATATATTAGATTGATGTAATTAATATTAAGTTAAGTTTTTCTGACAAGAAAGATTATAAAGATAATTGCTAATATATTAATAGTGGATGTTTAATTAATTCTATTTAAATTAAGATTAACATCCAGTATATAGTTTGTATTCAATAAGTAAAAGTAAATAGAATTAGTTATAATTCAAATTAATATTAGATTTTTAATATATAATTGAGAATAATTTAAAAACAAAATATGTTTGCAAATTTTCTAATAATGATTTCTTTATTATTTAAATAATAATTAAAAAGTTATGGTTTTGTTTTTGAAAATAAGATGTATATTGTATACAAAAGAATTAGTACTAAATGATTGAAAATAAGGCAAGATAGTTTAGTTTGAACATATGTATCTGATATAATTTTATTTTTAAAAATTATAAATAAAAAATTTGTTTGACTTTTATTAATTATTGTAGTCTGAATAAAAAATGTTGCAATTTGAATAAGATGGTATTATTAGCAGTACATAATTGTTTTAGATAAACAACCTCAACAATACCTAACCTATCAGTCTAATTAAACATACTAAAAAATTATATACAAAAATCCTAACTAATCGATTCTCTACTATCCTATTATCATATCCAATTCTCAGTCCCCACAATTATGTTGCATTACTCAGTAATAGTACCAATACACCTCTACATATTTTAAATAACTTTATTAAAGATGCCAATAGTAATAAAAAAACTAATATCAATTTTTATGTAACTCTCTCTGCAGATCACTTGTACCAAATTTTTGCTAAAAACATTTAACTATTTTTAATTATTTTATTAAGTTAACCCCATTTTTGCTCTTAAGTAAACTTGTTCAAGACACTTTTCTGCTCCTAGACGGCTAAGTTTCAAGCTCTGGCACCACCTGGCTGCTGAGAAAAGTTACAAAAACCAAAATTTTGGTTTTGCTTATTATCTTGAAATTTTATTAACTAAATATACTTTCTACCTTAGTAACACTTCATTCAGCTCACTGATACGAACATTTTGATATATATTGTATCAAAAACGGATTAAAACTCACTGAAATATAAACAAAAAGTCAAAACTAAAACATGTCTTTGCAGGATTTTTCAAAGGCAATTTTAGGAAAACTTGTTGGGTTGCCCCAGAAATTTCACTTTATGATACCCATTAAAATTTCCTAAACATCCAATTACCTTCTCTGATAGTCCCACACTTTTTTGATCTTCTCTAAACAGTCTAGAAACCTCTAAATTTGAAAAATTCTTCTAGAAAACTTAGTTCTATAAATATTTTAACAAATTTTAATGCTACACAATTATCTAGCATACATAGTTACACAAGATGCCTACCTTGGTAACAGCTACACCTGATACTATTGATCTCGACTACTTCTATCAAAAATGTCCTAAAAGCTTCGGTATTGGAATTCATGAAGATAACATAAATACATCACGTCCTATTCCTCCTAACAAACAACCTAGCAGCTGTATAACAACTGAACTTAGAAGTGCTATTAAAACTAGTCATTTTTTTAAGGCACCAACAACAAGTTC
>CAJVQA010006881.1:0-14402 GCA_910591915.1 Cetraspora pellucida | reverse complement strand
GTACTTGATTAAACTGGTTATATATCGATTGATAACCTTATTAGATATATATCGATTGTTTAAAGCTGGTTATATATTGGTTTATACCAAAATTGATATAACCTAGCAGAAGTGATTAGTATCAATATATATCTAATAGGTTATCAATCATTATATATTTCTATATAAAATTTCCTGATGTATATAATTAAAATAAAATTCTAAGAGCAATCTTCATATTTCTTCAAACAAGCATCTAAAATTCAAACTTAATATTAGACTTTTAAAAGGTCACTGGTTTTTTGATTAGAATAAACATTTATAATTTAATAGTTATAAATGAAAAAAATATAATTAATAAAATAATTAGCAAAATAACAAAAAAAATATGAGCAGTAGAATAACTAGTAAAAATGGAAAGAAAAATAATATTAATAAAACAATTAATAAAAATAAAAATAAAATTAATAAAATCTAATTAACTTAAATTACAGTAGTTGATTCAAATAAATAAAACTTAGATTTATTATTAGAGCTAAATTAAGTATGACATTAGTATACTTCTTATTAATAATAGTAGTATCATATTATAAATTTTAACTTCTAAGTAAAAACTAATATTCATTTTAATAAAGTTTTAACTTTTATACAAAATGATAGCAAAAAAAAATATAAATGTACAGTATAATTAATTTAGCATATTTGTTTTTTATATTAGCATTATAGTTGTTATTAGCAGTAAGAAATGTAATATTGAAAAAAAAATGTCTGTAAGATGTAAACATTTTTATTTTCTTACATCTCTTACCTTATAAATAGGAACAAAGAATTAAAAAAATATTTTTAAAAAAAATTAAAGTACAAAAAATTTTAAAACTTGTCAATTTAAAGAAAAATTTTAATTAAAATACTATAAATTTAAGAAAAAAATGAATTTTCCAAGCTTTTACAAATTGAACAATATTTTATTCAATGAAAAAAAATATGTAAAATTTCTTTTTAAACAGAAAATTTTACAAAAACCAACAGAATGTTTATACTGTAGATACAAAATATTATATTTTATTTCAATATGAAAAATTTTTGGTTGTGCAAATTGTATAAAACAAACAACTTTAGTTTTAAAAAACACTATTTTTTATAACCATAAATTAAAATGCAATGAGATTTTATTAATTAGATATTTTTGGTTAATCAAATCAAGATATACAACAATTAAAAAATTTACAGGCCATAATTCTTTAACAATAATTAGATTTATAAAAATGTTTAGAAACTTTATTACAAAAAGTTTAACAAAAGAAATACTAAAATAGGTAAAGATAGAGTCATAGTTGAAATCAATAAATTAAAATTTAGAGCTAATGAAAGTTACTGGGTTTTAGGATTTGTTAAGCGAACAAGATTAAGAAAGTGTTTTTTTATAATAATAAAAGACAGAAATGCTAACACATTAAAAAAATTAATTAAAACATATGTAAAACCTGGTTCAACTATATTTATAGATTCTTAAAAATCATATATAGGACTAGAAAAGATAGGATTTAAACACAAGCAAGTAAATCATAAGAAGCTAAGCAAAAGTCAAACTCTAAAATAAATTCATAGTTAGTATATTGAAGGCACTTGGTGAGAGTTAAAAATGAATATTTTGAAAAGAGATACAGTTAAAAAAAAACTTTATTTATACTTAAAAGAATTTGTATTTCAAAGAAAACATAAAGCTAATTTGTGAATAGGTCTTATTAATGCAATTAAAATTATAAAACATAAATTATTAAAAAAAAACAAGAGTTTAACAAATAAAATAAATTTATATAATTCGTTTATTATTTGTTTTATTTGAATCAAGTTTGATTCTTTGTATACAGAAATATTGTTAATGATTATACAAAAAAAAATCTAATTAGTTTAAAACTGATTAGTTATTAGAAAAGTTTTCATGATTAGAATTATAGAAAATGAATCTAATTAGTTTATAAAACTGATCAAATTCTTTATAAACAATTTTCTGGCTCCCAGCCAGAAAATTGACAGTTAATATTACTCTTTATTTATTAAACAATGCTTTCACTTTTTTTATTCTTCAAAGAAGAACCAAGCTTTATTTTTTTCTTAGAAACTTTAAAAATTAAAACAAATACCTATTACCCAATGCTATGCATTGTTTGATAATATGTTTTAATTTTTAAAGTTTAGGCAAGTAATAAAATAAATAATCAAATTATTTTTAAAATAAAGTTAATACAAAAAATATTACAAGCACAAAAAAAATTCAATGTAATGTTGATAATTTTTCAGGTTCCAGTCTGAAAAATTGTCAGATTTTTGCCTTTTATTTATTCAGAACAATGCTTTATGTTTTTTTTATTTTTCAAAAGAACCAATTTTATTTTTTTCTCAGTTTGTTTCTGTCAATATAACAAATGCCTTAGGTGATGATAAACAATTTCAACAAGTTGGAATTGTTTCTAACTACTTCTTATTTTTGTCATATCTTGGAAACAAATTTTAGTGTTCTTTGAGATAAAATAATTTAAAAAAATAATTAAAAATTTAATTGCATTAAAAAATATAAATATATATAGATAACTTTTATTTACTACAAAATGACAACAAATAAAATTTTAAGACAACAAAATATTGCATTACTTGTTAATAAAAAACAATTAATAAAAGAAAATAATAATTTAAGAAATAATATTCAAGATATTGAAACAAATAATACTCAACTGATTAAAGAAAACAATAAATTAAAAGAATTAAATAATGCTTTAAAGATTGTTTTATGTGATGCTAAAGATAAGCAAAACCATTACAAGGCAGAAAATTTAGCTAAATTTGATAATTTTATTTCAAATTACATTTTTGGTTTATTTAATAATATTAGTTTATGGTTATAATTTAATAATTGATATATAACAAATATTGTTAATTTTTTTAGATTTTATAATTTTTTTCAGATTTTAGCTATTTTTTATTATATTAAAATTATTTATATAAAGTTTTTAAGACCTGTTTTTATAATTCCTTATGTTAATATTACTAAAATAAAATATGTTAGAATAGTAGAAATTTTATTTGTAAATATTCTAACAGCATACTTTAGCATATATTTGATAATTTGTATATTTGAAAAATTTAACAAGATTTAGTTTGCTATATTTTTTAAATAATATTTTTTTGTTTTCATCAGACAAGCTTTTTTTTTTGGCATGCTGCTAAACTTGCAATTGCTTATATGTTAGTTATTTTTAATAGTTAATAAGAATTATTATTTTGATATGAATTTATGATTGGGGCCTCAACTTCCTAATCACCAATATGAATTAACATTTTGATTTTTACAAAATGTTGTAACAATTATTAAAAAAAATAAAATATATGTTTATTTAATATTGATAAATAAATATTGATAAAAAATACAATTGTTATTTAAAAAATTTATAATTTAATCTTTTTAACAACTTCTGTTTTTTCTAACTGATCATCTTTTTTATATTTGCTATTTAATTTATTTTGCTTCTTTTTTTTTCTTTGTACATTCAAAATCTTCTAAATCTTAAGAACTTAGTTTAGAATTATAATTTAGGTTATCTAATTTTTTGTTTATTGTTGTTAAATTTTTACTACTTGCAACTAAAATCCATTCTGAAGATTCTGATTTATTTTTTATATTTGTAATCATTCTATCAATTATATTATTAATATCTTCAATAGTTCTATTTTCAAAAATATTATTGTTCTAAATACAACACTAATAGAATAATTTTGTTTAAGGATTTTGATAAATATATTTTTTAAATTCTAAATCTAATGTAACTTTTTTTACTTGTTCTAAAGAGATGTTTTGATTAAATTTAATATCAAATATTCTGTTATTGAAATCTTTTTTGTTTTCTTTTTCAAAGATTCTTACTATATTATCAGATCTATTTTGAATTGGTTTACCTTCAAATTTAATTATATATTGAAGTTTTCTTTTAAAAAACACCAATTTTTATCAAACTATTATTTAAATATAATTTTTTATATAACTCTTCTACAGGACCATTTTTAGTTAAACAAATATACATAGTAACAATATTTTTTTTATCATATTTTATATCTATTCTACAATCTTTTCAATCAGTTAACTTTAATAAATTAGTCTAACTTAAATACCTATAAAATCATTTATTAAAATTGCAGTATCTTGATCATAATCAATAGTCTCATTATTATCTTCTTTCTATTGTTTTACATCCTCTTTTTTATATATTTAAGAAAAAAGATCAGTACAAAGTTTAGATTTACCTGTATCATAATCTCTCCAGATATAGGTTATACAGAGCTTCCAATAGTGATTATAATCTTTTAAATGATTAATTTTTGTTTTTTTTAATCCTTTTTTAATTAATATTATTTTATAAGTAGATTTTAACCAATCTACACATTTAGTACATAGTTTGCTAAAACTTTATAAACTTTTTTTTCATTTTTTAAATCTTCATAGCTTCTATATAGTTCTTATTATTATTTTTATTATTATCAGATTTAAATAAAAATGGTCTTGCAATTAATAGATTATTATTAGTTCTTGAAAATAGTCTTTTACAATTTTTATTACAATATTCACAAATTTTTAATAAATCTTTAAAATCATATTTGCATTATTGTTTTTTTTTTGGATTAGGATTATGTTCTGACAATTTGTATCTGTTATAATCTTTTGCTGTATATGTCAAGTATTCTTTATCTGTTCTATTTGCAAATTCAAAATGAAGATTTGTTTCAAAAATTAACTTTAAACCTGAGTTTTTGTTTGTTTTAGAATTATATATACCAACATATAATTATGTATCTTTTTTTAATTTTGCAAATTCTTAAGCATGAAATCTTCTAGTTTTTGATGGATTATGAATTTTCTCAAATTGAAATTGTAATAAATAAAATAGACAATCAGATGATTTAAAAATTTTTGAAATATAATCATAAAATATATCAAGTCATTTATACAATATAAAATTAAACCAATGAAATCTAGTTATTAAAGTAATTTTTGTTGACATTTTTATATTTTATATATAAAAAATTCTAATTGGTATTTAAAATATTAGTTAGAAAATAGATTTATTTAATATATATATATGTTGTGCATCAAAGCATAATTTATGTTAGTTTTAAATTGACTTGTATTAATTTGAAATTTTAAGTTGATATTATGTCAATATTTAGTTAAAATTTATTCACATCAATTTAGAATTTACATAGATAGCATGTCAAATTTAAATTCAAGTCAATATAAAATTAAATGTGTAAAAATTAAAGCATAAAATTAGATGTGTAGAAAAAAAAAATTAAAATCAAATGCATAAAAAAACCCCCAACTAGATTTCGAATACAAATTAGATAAATAATAATAATAATAATAAGATTTAAGTATAGATATTATTCATCATAATTTGTACAATGACTATTGCTAGAATGACAATTTGATCTATAAACAACTCCAGATTTTTTGCATTTACAATGTTTTTGATTACATTTTGTATAGCAATTACAATGAACACCAATATTAATTGATGTTGATTGTGCAATTGCTGCTTCATGAACACTAATCAAAACATTAAGTATATTGTTAAGCTTAGCAAATTCTTGTAATCCTATTAACTCCATCTCATTTGCTAAATAACACTTGTTTATGATACCTGTTGTACAACCAAGATGATACTGATTATTTGATAAAACTTTAATGATTTTGCAAGAAGAGTTTTGCAATCTGTACTTGATTGATCAATTGATAGAACTTGAATTTTAATGTAAGTACCAATTGGGAAAAGATTATTAACTTGTCTTTTTTTGTTTCACTTTTCTAATTGTTTTTTCATTTTTTTTGCTTTATTTTGTATATGCCTAGCTGCTGAGCTACAATAAATTTCATGTAATGTTGATGGTAAGTTTTCTTTTTTTTCATCATAGTGGATATGTTTTGAGGCATTATTATCTTGATATAATAATAATCATAATTATAATATATAATAATATCAATTATTACTATTATAAAATTATTATTTACCTCAATATCTTGATTAGATAATTTACTTATTACAGTTTCAGCATTATGATTATAATTTACTTTATTCAAATTAGAACATAATACATAATTCTATATTATATAATTAATTAGCATAGTATTAAAAAAAAATAGATAAATAAATAAAAAAAATAAATAAATCTTAACTCTTTGATTCGATTCAATGTTTTGGTCTAATCTAATACTTTGGTTCAATTTATTATTTTGATTTAACTCAGTGTTTTAAATTAAGTTAGTATCTTGATACAATTCAATACTTTGGTTTAACTCAATACTCGATTCTATGTTTAACTCAAAGCTTGACTCAATGTTTAACTCAATGCTTGGCTTAATGCTTGGCTTAATGCTTGACTTAATACTTGATATGATGCCTGATTCATTACTTAACTCATTGCTTAGCTTAATTTTTGGTTTAATATTTGACTCAATACTCAGCTCAATGCTTGATTCAATATTTGATATGGTATCTGACTTATTACTTAACTCAATATTTGGCTTAATATTCAATTTAATACTTGATCTAATATTATTATTTTTAATTTTATAATTAGCTTCATGAATTATTCCATCAACTAATTCTTCTTTATTTATAATATTAGCTTCATAAAATGCAGATAATGAAAGAAAATGAACCTATAGTTTTTGGCAAATACTAATTTATAAGGAGTATATCTTGTAATATAAGATATTTCAGTATTTATAGCATGTGTTACTAATAGAAGTCCTTGGGTCCAATTAGTACTCTTTTCATTCTCTATCTATTTGAATAATTTACATTCTAAGCAATCATTGGCTTTTTCTATAGAGCCTTGAGACTCAGAATGCTGTAAACGTCTATTAATAATTCTAACACCAGACCATAAAGATATTAACTGATCAATTATATTTGCTGTGAATTCTTTACCATTATCTGTATATAAAATTATAGAAGAACCAAATATAATAAAAATATTAAACAGAATAATTGCTACTTCTTCAACATATTTAGAAGTTAATGATGATAATTAGCAAAATTTAGAAAAGTAATCTTTTGTATGACATATATATCTATATTCATTATTAGGTTTACTAGTCATTAAGATTAAATCAACCTACAAAATTAATAATAATTTATAATGCAATACTGTAAATTAAAAATATAAATTAAAAATTATAGTAATTTTATATACTTCAATTCTTGTCATAAATTTTGTATGAATTATAGATCTTGCTGCAGTATGCTGAAAAAAATTACACTGTAACTCATAGGTTTTATATTGTGTAACAAATTTTTTAACCAAATCTTGATGAATAAAGCTATATTGATTTCAAAGTTTAGATCACAATTTTTGTTGACTACTATGTTGTTGTGTTCTGTGTGTACTACAAAGAATATTATAAAGTTTTTCTTTTATAGCAACAAGTTTATTTTTATGATAAAGATAATAATTTGGATTTTCTTCAGTTCTAATATTTTTTATTATGAATGTTGATCACATTCAGTATCTATCTTAGGCTGTTTCACAGGTTGTTTTAAAATTTAAAATAATATATATAGCTTGATCATATGTTTGTTGTATTATAAATAATTTTTTTTGGAAATGAATATCTCTACTTTGAATATAATTTTCTAAAAATAAATTAAAAGAACTTCATGTAAAAAAAGAATACTCATCACAATTATTATTTGTCATTACAAAAATAAAAAAAAAATTTAGTAACTAATTATTATTTATATTAATCAATTTTCTGTATAAAAGTTTATCATTATCATATTATTAAAGTATACTATGTTGACTTTAAATTAACATAATGTTAACTTAAATTTTAAATTAACATATGTCAATTTAAAATCGACGAATATTGAGGTTTGATATACAACATATACATAGTTAAAAAATAACATCACTAGAAAAATTGTAATTTATGAAAAATTTTATTAAGACAATTATCTTTGGACTATTAATAAAAATGTTTCTCTAATAAAAAAAAATATAGTTTCTTAGAGCTATTTTTATTATTATATTACTAAAAGTTTTAAAAATAAGCTAATTTTAATCATTACAAATCTTAAAAAGAAGTTCTGCAAAGATATACAAATGAAACTTCATCAAAAATCGAACTTATTTCATGAATAAATATCTGTTTAATTTGAAATTTAACAAATGAATTTTTGAATATCATCTGCACCAACTTCATTATCATTATATAACATATTATATTTAATTATTATAATCAAATTTAATATAATCATTTTCTATAAAAATTAAAAAAAAAATTATTAGATAAGAAATCATATTTTATAAAGAATTTCATTAAGGTAATTATCTTTATAGTATTAATAAAAAATATTCATCTATCAAAAAAAGATATAGTTTAATAAGACTATTTTTATTACTTTATTATTAAACTTTTAAAAGATAAGTTGATTTCAATTATTATGAATTTTTGCAAAAAGATTTACAAATATATATAGATGAAACTTCATCAAAATCAAGCTTATTTCATGAATAAATATTTGTTTAACTTAAAATTTGATATATAAATTCTTGAATGTCATCTGCACCAACTTCATAATTATTATATAGCATGTTTCATTTAATCATTATAATCAAATTTAACATAATTATTTCTTATAAAATCAAAAAAAAAGCTGTCAGATGAGAAATCATATTTTATGAAGAATTTTATTAAGACAATCATATTTGTGGTATTAATAAAAAATATTTATCTATCAAAAAAGATATAGTCTCATAAGACTATTTTATTACTTCATTATTAAACTTTTAAAGAATAAGCTAATTTTAATTATCATAAATTTTTATAAAAAGATATATAAATATATATAGACGAAGCTTCATCAAAAATTAATCAAGAAAATATAATTTGTAAAGAAATATTTTTATTATTTCTTGAATATCTGAAGCTGAGCTTAGTAATATTCAGTTGAGACACAAATCTAAATTGACTTGAAAGAGAAATCTTTGCTTTTTATATTTTTTTTTTACTATACTATTAGAATTTAAACTTCTTTATATACAACTTATGATATAAATTAGGAAATTTTTAATTATACAATTTTTCTGATCACATGTATAAAATTAATTAGTATTGAGTCAATTGAGGTGCATCAGTTCATTTGACATTTGACTGAGTCACTAATTTTTCTGTGAGTCATTTTTACTAATAATTAATTAGTACTGAGTCATAAGATGAAAAACTATAAAGAATTTTTAAAAAAATCTTATTTGATATAGTCCAATTTAATAGTAATTTAACTAACAGTCTATAGATAATGAATTAATTTATTTGACTCTTGATCATGTGATTTCTTTTCAGAATTCTGAATTTATATTTGTTTTTTTATATTAGCATTATAGTTGTTATTAGCAGTAAAGGATATAATATTGGATAAAAAATATAATTTAGCAATTAAGATATGATAACCTAGTAAAGTGGTCAGGTTGTCAACCTTCTAAGTGGTAAGTTGGATGTTCAAATCCCATCAACAGTAAAAATTTAGATAATCATCTATATAAGATTTATATTATAATAACTGTTACTAATGATTAGATTAGAATACTTGTAATAATAGTCACACCAATATAACTAATAGGTCATAGGCATCTGTCCAATATTGAAGCTATACAGAGAAATGCAAACTGACAAATCAGATAGTACAAATATTAGATAAGTTCTTATGGCTATAGAAATCTGTTAAAATTAGGTAACAAGAAGTTCATTTAAGAAAATTCAAATAAAAAAGTAGCTGGATCTTTAACAGCCCTACTGTAAAGACTAGCTCAGAAAAATGAATACCAAGATTATAATACCTGGTCATAGTAGCTAGACAGGCAAGAACCTTTGAGTTAAAAGTTTTAAAGATATTACCAACTAGACCACTAGAATGAACCAGAAAAAAAGGATATTAGGCTAACCTGATATATCAATAGACTGATTATAGTTCTATATAAGCTATCTGAATTAAGAGTTTGGTAAAAAGACAAGTAAAAAGACAGAAGTATACTGAAGTACCAGGTTATACTATGAAGTAGATGCTGAGATCTAAGTGAACTCTACAAAGATATAACAGTTTAATGGTTAAGTTCTGATTACAAATATTAGTTCTATTATAGTAATATCTAAATTAGTTATAAAAATAGATACAGAAGGCTCTGAAGAGTTTACCTTGAGGATAAAATAGTCATAAGATTAAAGATGCATTAGGTATGACCTAGTAAAGTTAACAGATTTGCAAGTTTAGAGAATTTAAAATAGAATATTCAAGCAGAAGTATTAGATATAACAATTGATAAGAAACCTTTAAATAGACTCTTTAAATAGGTAATATAAAAAAATTACATATGTAACCAATTGTATACTTTTTCTGTAGTGGTTCACTAAACCCTATTTACTATTGTTAAATAAAGTCAAAAGACCTAAAGGGTCATCTTAATACCAAAAAAAAAAAAATAATTTAGTAATCAAAATTTTAGTTATATAAATTTTATAAATGTCATCCTCTAAGCAGTAGGTCCAATATTCAATTTCTATCAGCAACAGATTTTGGAAAAATAGACCTATTCCAGCAAACTTATCTGTGATTTGGGGTTTGTAGATTCTGTAATTCTGATTATATCAAGACTAACTTTAGAAGTATACAATATTACACAAATAAATTCAGAAAGTATATACTTGAATTAGAAGCCTGCTTGGAAATTTTGAGCAGAGAGGTAGTACAACTTTTGATGGTGCTACCTGTGAAGATCTTGATCTGCTAAAGAAAATCTAGAGCAAGTGACCTGTACAGGCAAGAACCTCTAGATAGAGGGTTCACCAACCTGGCCACTAGTTAATCTGGGCATAAAGTCACATCATGCAGGGCTAACTAGATTAGTAGTATAGGAGGATTTGCAAGAGTAAACGAGGTAACAGTGAGGTTGTAAAAGAAGAGTACTGAGGTTGTTTTTTTTTTCAGTATTAAGATGACCTTTTTGGTCCGAGCTTTTTATTAATACTTATAGCAAGTACATGTTTATATAGATGTATCTATAATGAACTATTAGATGAATGTACAGTTGGCTACATATGTAACTTTTCTATATTACCTATTTAAGGAGTCTGTCTGAGGGTTCCCTACCAGTTGCTGTACCTAACATTCCTGCTTAGATGTTCTATTTAAACCCTTTGATCTAACCCTAATATTAATTTCACCAGGTTACAGACTCTAATCTATTCGCTATTAACCATAGGACTATAATCCTTAGATTATTTTTATTCTTGAGATAAACCTATCAGAGTAAGCTGTATTCTCTTTTACCACTAACCTGGTTTGATGCTATGGCTGAGACCAACACTTGCAGTTAGGGTTACCTCTTAAACTACATTACTCTTGTAAAGTTCATTCAAACCCTGGTACCTATCTTTCTAACTTCTTCTCTATCATCTTCTACTAGCCACAACTCAGAACTAACTGACTTCTCAGACTTCCAATCCAGATGGCCTGGTATGGTATACTTATGTATCCTTTTCCTTCAGTGATTCTGGTAGCCTGGTTGGTCATATGCTTCTCTATATATCTTTGTTATCTGGTTTATCTAGCAGTTCCTATGAAGGTGTTTCATAAGCTTTCATCAGTTCAATGGCATTATTAAAAGTTTGTACTACCTCTTTACTCAGGATTTCTAAGTAAGTTTCTGTCTCTTCAGTTTCTTAGCCTTCTATGCCCAGTAGAGTACTGAGGTTGTATGAACTTCACAAGAGTTGTAAACTAGGTTTAGCTGCAATTTGTAATACAGAAGGTTTTAGTAATGATGTCTTAAGAATAATCTGCATAAAATAAGGCAGAGGTTCTAAGGATATGGATAAGCATCTAGAACTTCTTGACTAACATCATGTAATAGAAATGTTCTAGTGATAACAGTAAGGATTGCAGTACAGAGAGTTTAAATAGACAACACCTGTAGTTGGATTGCAGATATGACAGCTAGTATAGAATCTATATATAGGTGGACTACTTAAATTAGACACCAAAATTGTATATATGACTAGATGTACTCTCTAATGTAAGGTAGCTTCTCTGAGATAATCAGACTGTGAGTTATCATGTTCTACAATATTAAATAAAAAAGCCCTAGTTCCTAAAAGACTAGTTTAATAATAATAATAATAATAATAATAATAAATTTTATAAACTAGTTTATACAACTAGTTAAGTTTAGTTTATATAGTTAGCTGCTAGTTTGAAACTAATATTTCTAATTATAAATATAATATGGACTGCTATCAATAGAAATAAGGCAAATTGGCATCTTAAAAAAAATTAATACCTTAATTTTCACAGCTCGTATCTCGATATATTTTAATTCTATTTTAATGATTTAATACTCAAAAAAAAGCTTACAATCTAAGCTTTCTCTTGGATATTAAATAATTAAGTTAGCCTCAAAATTTATCGAAATATGAGCTGTGAAAGTTAAGATATTAATTTTTTTTAAAATGTCAATTTGCCTTATTTCTATTGATAGCAGCCTATATAATAATGCTGTTTAGTAGGTTTAAGGTTATATTTGATTTAACTTTATAATAAAAAAAATAGGCTAAAAAGAAATATAAGACTTTCTTGATGCTACAGAGATCACAAAGTACACAGTTAGAATTTTAGATAAGTCTTTTTTATAACTTTATTTTTATTTTTTATTTTTTTTAAAAATAGTTATTAATAGTACTGTTCTATTCTTTTGGCATACAAGAATTGGAATTTACTATACCAATTATGAATTTTGATTCAAGATATATACTTTGATATACTTTTAAATATGTAAGATAATATAAATCATAGCTTTAATCAATTTATAAATTTTATATAAATATAGATTTTATAGTGATAACTAACTTTTTTACTTTTTTAAAAAAAAATCAAACAGAGTTATTTTAGTAAAATATTATAAAACAAGATTAATATAAAATATAAATAACAAATAGTATATATATATATTTTTTTTTAACCTTAAGCAGTTATACTAATACTTTATTAAGATTTTTGAAATTATTTTTGCAATTATATAGATTTATCTAACAACTAAGTCTAGCATTACCCAGCCATCCATAGAGTACCTAAGTGCAACCTGCTGCATTACTTCTAACAAAAGTAGGCTACTTGTCTAACTACTTAAAGTTCATAGTAAAAGAGTCTTCTTCCTTTTATGACAAGTTCTAACATTATCTTCCTACTTTCTTCATTAATTCTATCTTTTTTCTCTTTTGCTTATTTCTTTTCTTCTTCAATCTTCTGCTGATTTGCCTTTCCTTTTGTCTTTGGATTCTTCTTCTTTACTTTCTTTTTCTTCATTTTAGTTGTTATGCCTTCTTTTTTCTCCTATTTATTAACCTTTTTACATTGTATCTTCCAGACCTGTTTATAGAATATGTCCCATGCTGTTTTTGCTACTGTCTCTATAAACTGCTGTCTTGCCTTTATATTTAGGAGTTGTGTTAGTCTGTCTTGTGTTTTTTTCTGGATCAGGCCTTTGATTAATGCTTCTCTCATTTTTATTTCTTTTGCTTCATTTTTCCCAAAGAGTACTGTATATAGTACATATGATAGGATGTAAGTTTTTTCTTCTTTCTTCAACCCTTTTTAGGCTGTTGTGATAGTTACTTTTTGGATTCGTTTCCACAGGCTCTATTGTCCTTTATATGATACTAGATGTGACTGTGTTTTTTTGACTTTATCTTAACATACTTGATATTTTGTTGTTGTATATATGTCTGGTCTTCTTTTATTAAGTTCTTCTAAGGTTGGAAGTTTATCTATTATACACTTTATAAATGCACATCTTCTTGTATTACCTTTTCTTGTTGTGCAATGTACTCCTTTAGTCATTTTTAACCTTTTTCAAAATTGTGTTCAGTTATGAATTATGACTTCTGTTTTCGGTTCTAACTTTCTAATTGCATTTGTTTCTTTCTATTCTGCTTCTAATTTTGCATTTGTTATCAATTTGCATAACAATCTTGCAGGTATATCAGTTCATTTGTTTTCCTACTCTAGGCAGTACTCTATTTTTTCACAACTGACTTTCTCTATTTGTATTATTTTCTCACTTATTGTTTTCTTCTTTGTGAGACTATTAGCTTTGTTATTCTATTTGTCTTTGCTATGACTTTTAACTTTCACTAATTCTATCTGTAAACTCTTTATGCTAATAAGGTTTATAATCTTCATTATCTATATTGCATTTTTCTTTTTAAGACTTTCATTCTGTCTATTTACTCTAAACCTCTACTAATGTTTCTAATTGCAACATTACTGTTTGTATATATTTCTACTTGTCTTTCTCTTAGTACTATTAGAATTGCTGCCCAT
>CAJVQA010006880.1:0-14402 GCA_910591915.1 Cetraspora pellucida | reverse complement strand
AATTTCTATTAATAGATGGGTTACAAAATTCTGGTATAAATTAATAAAGTATATATTGGGAAATGATAATATGGTTACATGAAAACCATGTAAGAGAAAAAGAAAATAGAATAAGAACAAAAGATAGAAAAAGAGTTTAACAGAAGAGTAAAAAATGAATTTAGTTGTAGTTTGGTCAATATTAAGTCAAAATTCTTCTTTTAGAGCTTGTTTTGACAAGACAAGTGTACACTACAACTTTAATTAAGGGTTTAAGACAAGTTATTGCAATAGAAACTGCGAAAGAGTTAATTTTCTAAAATTGAAGACCAAAGGCCGTCAGTACAGTTTTCTCTTTACTTTTGAGAGCTAGATTTATAATATTTTCAGAGTATATGTAAATCACTGAGCTGAACAAGTTTACTTAAGACATCAGGACCGATTGTCTTAGTAAAATAAAAAGTTATAAAAATTTTAGACAGATGGTTTTTTTGTTAATTTTTATACAATGGATTTGCAGAAAGAGTTTTTTTTATATTTAAAAATATTTTAAATCAGTTTAGAATAGGATTTTAATAAGATTTGAAAGTTCTAAAATATATGTTTTTTTAGAAAAATAAAAAATATATAAGTAATTGTTTAAAAAAGATAATTTTATTGTTTTTAAAACTTAAAGTTGTTAAGTTATTTGATAATATAATAAAGTTATAAATAATGTTCAGTAGATTTGTTTATTTATAAGTTATTAATTAAGATGAGTATTATTAATAAAAATATTATTTTTGTATAAGTAATAGAGCTAAGATATTATAATAAAATTTGCAAATTTCATATGATTTTTTAAAATTATATTTTGAATTAGAAATAGTTTTTATATTTTAAAAAACTATTTCTTAATATGGTATATAGAAATTTAATTCAAAAGTGCATAATATTAAAATATCTTTCTATATTATTACTGCTAACTTGTAATATAAGTTTATTGACTATTGAGATATTAAGTAGTTATAAGTTAGTAAGAATATTATTGTTTGTATTTGTGAATAAATGAAGCATATGTTTAGTGTATTTTGTTAAAAGACTTAATAGTTGATAAAGTTTGTTTTGTAAAGAAAAACATATTTGAAATAGATATAGATAATAAAGAATTTTATTAATTAAAATTTTGTTTTTAATAAATATTAAGATTAAATAAATAATTAAAAAATAGTTTGTTTAATAAAATTTTGAATAATTTGATCAAATAAAAATGAATTAGTACAAGTATATTAGTAAAAATAAGAGTTTAATAAATTATAATAAAAGTAACTAGTACTTAAATATTGGTTTAGATAATTAGTATAATATAATAAGTATGTTGGTAACTTATTAAAAAAGATTTTTATTTTAAAAAATTTTAGTTAATTAAATTTAAAATTAGTAATATTGTATAAAAGGTTTTAATTATAATTAAAGTAAAACTAAATGAATCTTTAATTAATATTTTGATTAAAGTATAACTACTTATTGTTTTGATTTTGTAATATTTATATAATGAAAATATAAGTTTTATAAATTTATATAATAAAATATCTTATAGAAAGTTTTATATAATATTATTTCTATTAAAGAATATAATAAAGATAATAAAGATTTATATAGTTAAATAAAAAAACTAGTAACAATAAGTTTTGTTTAATAAAAAAATCTACTTGCTTATTAAGATAATTATTTGAATAAGTCTGTATTTTATAAAAAATAATTTGTAATTTGTATAATTTAATAATGTTTAAAAAAGTTTACTAAATAATTTATTAAGATAAGTTATATTAAGTTGAAAATTATTAAATTTAGAAATTATTGATTAGAAATTAGTAAAGATATTAATTATTAAATTGTAAAAACTATTAAAATTATAATAATAATTAAAAAAAGAATTCAGTTTTGTATAATAAAGTTTAAAATTGTATTTTAACAAAACAATAATCAATAGTTTGATTATTATTATTGACTTAAATTCAACTAATACCTATTGCATATTAGTTAGTATCAATATTAATAACAAATCTATCAGTATAAAAAGATAATTATTGATAAAAGTAATTATAATATAAAATAGATATAAGTTTATTAGTAACTTTATTTAGAATAAAAATAATAAAAACAATTAAATCAATAATTAAAATAATAGATAAAAAAAGAATATAAGTTAAATATTTAATAACTGTAAAGCAAATAAAATTTAAACAATTAACATTAAAGTTAAGTTAGTAGTTTAAGATAATTCTATTAAAGAATTATATTAAAATAACTGCAAATACTTTAACAATACAAGTTTGATTAATTTTATAATAATTGAAGTAACATCTTATATATTATTTATAATTAATAAAAGATAAAAAATAAAATTTTAAGTAGTTTAGATTTATATTGAAAGATAAATAAGTAATGAAATAATAATTAAACAATAAAATATATTTTTGCATTTTTTTAATAATAATTTTATCATTGTAATATAAAGGTAAATAAGTAATGAAATAATAATTAAGCAATAAAATATATTTTTGCATTTTTTTAATAATAATTTTATTATTGTAATATATATATAAGTAATCAGAATTTAGATTTAATGAGTTTTTTGAATATGTTAATAGTATAATAAACATAAGAATTATTATTAAACAATTAATAATGTAGTAAAATACTTTGATAATAGAAATATGTTAAGATTGTATCTTCTAAATAAGAGAATTAGAAAGATTTTTTACCTTTGAATAAATATAGCAATCTGGATAAAAGATGCTTTTAGTCAAGTAAGATGCTGTTATTGATTATACAAAGTTGTTCAAGATACATAATGTTTGATTGCCTAAGTTGCTTTTTAAAAGTTAAATAATTTGAATATTATGATAAAATTAATTTAGTAACTAAATATATTTTAAATATTAAATAACTTTTATCTTTAGTTTAATTATAAAAAAAAGATAAGAAAAAACCAAAAATTTTATAATTCAATTTCAGCATAATTTATCACATTTATTTTTTTGAAATAAATTAAAAAAAAAAGTTGTTTTTGTAAATTTTATATATAAAATTGTAGTATATTATTTTATTAAATCTATAAATAATTACATTAAAAAAGACATGTTCTATAACTAATATATAAAAAAAATCATATAAAGAATAATTTATTTATTTCATACCAATATAAAACAACTAAAATTTATATAGAATTCTTTTTTTTTATTTACAAGAAAATTTAAAGGCTTGCTTTTATATTTTCTATATATATATATTATTACTATGTAGGCATGTAATTGTTTTTTTTTATTTTCCATTCATAGAAATTAAAAAACGCCGTTGTACAGAAGCATGGCCACGAGCTAAACTAAAACCGGATAAGTAATATTAGCCCACCATCTATTTTTGACATTTTCAACTGGTTTCCTTTTTAGGCTGTTACAATAGGGAACTCTGTTTTCTCGGAGGGCACGAAGATTGTTTACGGGGCACTATGTGGGACACGATGTTCATTACGCGAAATTTCGCGCAACGTTTCGCGAAGTCTTATGCTTCGTAATATATGTCTTTATTTAAAAATTTTTCATATTAAGAAAATAATTTCAAAGTAGATGCTTTTTATTTAAATGTAAACTTTTCTTTTTTTAACATAGTGCAAAGTTATAAGTAAAAAATTGGGTAGAAAAGATGAAGTTATGTTTTTCCGTCAAAACCACAAATATTAGATCATCTAATGCCACTTCTGTTTTGTGTAGATACCATCGAAAAAGGAGTCCGCGTTTGCGTAAATGAAGCTGGTTGTAAAGAAGCATATACATCTTAAGAATACATATTTTATAATAAATTTCACGGATGATCGTGAAATCGAATGATGAAATCTGGATATATTTTTTATACGATTTTTAAAAATTTTTGAACCTTTTTTGTTGGCTTTTTTTATATAGTTTTTAAGTTAGGAATTAGGTTAATTATTAATAAAAATGTATATGTGGATTTTTGGTAGGGCTTATATTTCAAATTGAGACCTCCAAATTTCACCATCATTTGATTTCATGATCATCCACGACAATAAATAACATTTTAAATCTACTTTTAAGACTATATTTATATCGGTCAACAAGAAAAGAAAGAAGGTGAAATCACGCACCCTTTTGTTGAAAATTAGGATTCATATCGTTACCATCGGTCGTCCGTTTTCCATTACTTGAAATACCGGAAGAGAATGGAGTTTGTTCACGCATTGCCAAATAGTCTTGTGGTATGGGTAATTGCTGGGTCATATGAATGTTGTTTTCTTAAGATTAACATGTATATGTAGTTAACATTATAATTAAGAAATAAGATACAAATATTAAACACAAATATTAAACACATCTATTAACACAACTATTAAACACAAATATTAAATACAACTATTGAACACAAAATTGAAACAAATATTGAAACAAATATTGAAACAAATATTAAATACAAATATTAAATACAAATATTAAATACAAATATTAAGTAAGACAGATTATTATTTGTAATCACCTTGACCATTGCTACCATTCCAAGTATGTTGGCGTTGTATACCCGAAGTCTAAAGTAAGATATTTATTATTTTTTGAAATGCTTATAACGAGTATTTACGGAACATTATTAAAACTTACGTAGGCACTACTTTGTCTTGAACCTACGCCAATAGGACAAATACCAGTGGTATTATTAACAGTTTGTTGTATAGCCGGAACCAATGATCGTCGTTTCAATTTATCGTACATAAGCTAGAACAAATAAATAAATAAATATATATATATATATAAATACATATATTTATTTAAAAATTTATATCAACACATTAAATTATAAAATTAATTAAATTAATTTACGAACCTGCAATTTTGAAAATTGGCGACCTTTTTCCTGTAATTGTTCTGCCAAGTCATGAGTTTTCCGTTTTTCGAGTTCCATATCTTTCTGTAATGCTGAACAAAGACATTATACGACAATTTAAAAAAGTTTTTATTTAAGGATGTATATTTAAGATGAGTAACGTTGACAAATAAATAAATAAATAATAGATAGATAGATAGATAGATAGATAGATAGATAATAAGTAAAAGTTACCTTGAACTTTTGCTCTCAAAGCTAATAAATAAATGAATAAGAAAAAATCAACAATTATTCAACTGTCAACTAAAATAGTAAACCGCGAAATAACGCACACCAGCGCGTCATTTTGAATAATAAATGGCAGAGTTTCAGAATTCAAATATTATAAATCTGCTGATACATTATATGAAGTACACGTTATTTCGAAACGCTCACGGGCGTTATGCCATTTTAAGGAATTAAAATTCAAAATAACTTTCATGGACATTATTTCGCGATTTTATGGTAATCATGAAACTTACTCGTAACTTCAGACTGAGCATCCCTCATTAAACTTTGCACTTGCTTCTCCAATTGTGTATACTTGTCTTCTAGACTCTTGTACATCATTTCTTGAAAACAAGCCTCTTGAGTTGTTTGATAAGTCCAAAATGATAATGCACGCGAACAAATTTCCATTATAATATCCGGTCTTAAACCTGAAAGGACAGACTAATAAAACAAATAAATTGATGTGATATAAAAAGTAAATTTCAGGGCAATATTTAAATAACTCACAGACTTGTAATCTTCACTTGGATTCAAATCGGCAAATACGATGTCATCACTGGCCAAAAAAAATCATATAAATTTATAATTATGATTGTAGATTTGAGAAACTTACATATGAATATTTTTATACGAATTTTAAAAGATTAATTTATTTCTATTTTTTATTATTATTTATTTTTTATCTTATTTTTGAATAGAAAAAAAAACGCGAACTTTTCCGTTAGGCTTGTTTCACAAGCTGGGCAGACCAGCGCTGATGAAAACGCATTATTGGCACAATCGACTAGAAAGAAATTCACGAAAATATTGATTATATAAGAATCATTATTGAATAATAAATATTCCTTAAGATTTTGGAAAATAAATACCACAAAAAATATCTAGAGAATATAGGAGATAGAGAGAGAGAGAAAAGTAAATGGTAGACCACATTCATTGAAAACGAAAACGACCTTTTCTTACGCGAACAAGTTGTTACACAGGCGCGGCCTTCAGTATTTAGGACCTTTCGACATTGTACGACGTTGCATCTCAAATCTGATTCCATTTTATAAAATAAGAAAATTCAAAGACGGGAAATATCACCAGAACAAAAAGGACAAAAAGTAAAGTCACGGTGATCTTTAATCTGGCTAGCTTAAAATTGTACCATACATATGATCAGTTTCGTTATCAGTAAATTACTAACGAATAAGGATGTTATCTATGTTGATGGTTGATCAATCATTAAAACATATTAAATTTAGATATATTAAAATATTATCAATATGCAATTTAACATGTATTAATATTAATATATGATGTGAATTTTAGGGATAATATAAAATCACACATTTTTTTTATTTTTTTATTTTTGGAAATGCTACCAAAAAAAAGGCTTACACCTGAATTGTGGCAAAATGTAACTATAAATATGAATAACCAATTAAAGCCCCAAACTCTATTTGAAATATATCAATATAGAAGCCACATTTCTCTGCAGGTTGTTGTCTTAATTAAATTTGGTCATTACAATAAGTAAATCTGTTTTATAATAGTATGCGATGACTTCATATGTGTATCAGCGCCTAACAATCGTCTAACATTCTGATGGCTTATTACAAATTGCTTAACTATATATTCTTGTGAATTAGGATTGTTTGTAATAGATAACTTCATCATACGTATGTACCTTAATAAAAAAAAAACGAATGTTTTTTCGTCGTATGCACATATATCCACGTTGATATATATGATGCATGTTTTAAGGGTTTCTTGTTGGTACTTTACGTACATAAATATTGATATGTACTTGTTCAATTAATACTAAATAATATTATGACATAGCATTCTAAATTTCCATATTGAGATAAAAATCGTACAAAACGAAAACTCTTACAGTTAATCTGCGAATATGTGCATGAATTACATCTGCGAATATGTGCATGAATTACATAATGTACATAATGACAGAGTAATAACAAACACTCTTTAAATACTTAATCACGTGAATTACGTAATAGTTATTATACCAATTAATATCGAGTCGATATGTACATATTTGTTATAATTCCTTGACATAACGATAACCTTGGCTGTATGTTGATAAAGTAGAGAATTCCGACCCACGAAGTTACTATTTACCCTTTTGCAGGGGTTCACATAAATATGTTGAATGAACTTTAAAAGTTTATTGTATGCATAACTTTGTAAAGGTTCTACTTTATTCCTTGTTCTGGAAAATAAAGGACTTTTTAATCCTTATTTTTTTTTCATCTTCATTTTATTTAATCCAATTTAGTATTAGATTAACACGGTAAATAATGCATCCGAGATTTGACATTAATATGTTTTTTTAAAAAAAATTGAATTATTACAAGTAATATTAAGGTTTTTTTATTGGTTCTTATAGTAGATTCATTGAAGTTTCTCGGAAAAGTTACAAAAGTTACACCGTCCATTTTGATATATAGTATACATAATTAACTCGCATATATTATTACTTATATATATTATTAAAAGTTTATTTTAATTAATTTATTTCATGATAAATAAATACACAAAAGTTAGTGTATATCAGTATGCTTACGGCCGATGATACTTTATTTTTTTTTTAATAAATATCTTATTTCACCACTTCTCATTCCTTTACGATTTGTCAAAAGTTATCATGATATCTCGCGAAATTCTATTAAGCGAGGCCACGTTGGACATCATTGTTCCAAATGGCATTCTTGAATGTACTGAAGAACGGGCGCTATCAATATTATCTGCCACGTCTCGTTCTCAGGTCTTTTATGGTATGCATATATTTCTGTTTTTTTATTAATCTTTATTTTACTTTATTTTTTAATCTTTATTTTTTAATTTTTATTTGATTTTTTTTTAAAAAATCTTTTTCTTATTTTAATCTTTTTTTGCTTTAATATTAACAAAGATGAACTGTTACGCTTTTATCTTGTTATTGGTCTATCTTCTGATTCTGCCGTTTATGATCTCGCTACTGTGAACGAGTTTTTCAATCAACTAGACATAAATGTAGAAGCTTCCCTAAATGATTCGTACAATACTTCTGGCCCATCTCTTTCTCCTATCCCTAGATCGTATCATAATTCAATTAAAAGGTCACGTTCCAGTTCTACTACTACTCCTCCTTCAATTCCTGGATCCCCCTCTTCTTCTGACAAAGTAAATAAAATGTCAGAAGGTTCCATTATTTATTCATGTCCTTACGACCCAAATAAAGATGATCAAAAAATGGTCGTTGTTAAGTTTAAAGGTTGTTGGACTTGTGTCGTCCCATTGAAAATGTCTGTGAGTAAGTATCAATTTATCAAAATTTTAATTTATTTATTATTTTCCAAAACCTTGTATATTAAAATATTTATTTTATCAATACTTAGATTTTATGAAAACACGTTCTACTAATCCAACATTATCTTTGAATATTTCTGTATCTTTGCAGCCATCTTCTTTGATGGCTACTGGAGATGTGTCAGATACGCAACTTTTTGGCCAAATGAATTTGTTAGCTGGCCTTGCTGATGGTATTTAATCATTATTACTATTCATTTTTTAATTATGCTTAAGAAACTAATTAATATTATATTATATATCATAGATCCAATCTTTGAGGATATTCCTTTTCAAATATATCCACCTTGTTTACAAACTTTACAAACGTCAGATTCTGTAAATAAACGAAACTTATATGGACCAATAAAACTTTTAAAAAGAAACTGTTTTAAATCATTATCTTTAAAAACTGCTTTAAATGTTCGTATGCGAACAATAAGTGTTTCTCCATTGGACAACTCTTTGATGATTTCTATTGAGGTTGAAAACAATAACACAGAAACAACTGCTTCATTTACTGTGGATTCGATCAAGATAGATGTCCCTCATAGTTTTGTGACAAGATACGAATATACACAAGATAATAATGCGGTATGTTTCTAATTATTTATTCTTATACAAAAATAATATCGTTATATTTGACCGTTAATTGATTTTTGTTTTTTATAGAATGATTTTCCTTTGACATTGAATTCGCTAGATCAAGTGTCTTTTCTTTATAATATTGTAATACTTGAGAAACCATCCCTACCTAATTCCTCTACACAACAACATTTTTCTCCTTCATCTTTAATGAGTTCTCGCGGTTCTTCACGTAGAAGTTCTGTCTCTTCCATTTTTTCAACAAAGTTACCTTCCCCATCTCCAGCTGATGATCGACAGCGTCCACTTTCAATCAGAATAAAAGGTTCACCTATTTTAGAAACCAAGAAAATACATGCTGTTGAATCTAAATGGAATTGTATGCTAGATCTAGCTAGTTTACTCAAACGTGATAATTCAATACCTCTTCATAAATTAATTCAACAAACTCAACAAAATTCAAGTTTCACTGTATCTCAAACTTCTGTTTCTTCGAGAAATTCCGGTTTTTTCTCAACTGGTATATCAACACCAACCTCTACAAAAACTTTTAATTCAGATTTACATATTAAGAAGCACCTGAGCGTTCCAACAGCTCTTGAGTCAATATGTAATGGCATAAATGGAACCCTAATTGGAGGTCGTGTTCCAAAATTACAAAAAACTGTCATTGATAGTGGTGATTGTGCTGCTGTATCATTTTCTGGTAGGCTTTTTTTTTCAACCTTTTTTGTTTTTTTGTTCAAACGTTTATAATTTTTAAAAACTCTTTTTTTTTTTTTTTATAGTTAATTCTGAGGTTGTGGTTGGTCAGATATTTACAGTACAAATTTCTATATTCAATAAATCGAGTGAAATAAAAAAATTTACCATCAAGGTTCCAAACAAAAATCAACTTCAAAATAGCACATCTCCATTATCGATAGTATCAAAACTTTCTGACAATAGTTATAATGACATTTCGATGCTTTCTATACGTGGCAACCTATCGGATAAAATTGAACCTTTTATAAATGAATCAGACTTTCTCAAAAAATATTTGGAATTTGAGACTTCTGATGCTAATCTTGTTTGTTTAGAGAATAGCGTTTGTACAGGGTAACTATATTATATTTTTACATTTTTTTAACGTTAAGTTTTTAATGTTAATAATTTTTTTAATCTTTTATTAATCTTAATAATCTTATTTAGGCCAATACATCCATTGACATGTGAAATTGTTTCAATACGTTTCATCGCTGTGAAAGAATCTTTACATGTAATCGATCTAGTTCAATTTGTAAATACCGATACGGGCTTTGTAACAAATCTTCGGAACGTTTTAGAAATATTAGTTCGTGATAGAAACAATATTATGATGTTTCCAACATCCAACACTGAAACGGACAATAACTCAATATTCAATGACATTCTTCCAATTCGAAAACAACTAGTCGTTTCGTAATAATTTTTGGCACACAAACGTAACAAAAAAAATTTCAATTCGTTTTTCCGTTTATTTAAAACATAAATTACTTTTTTTAGAATCACCTTTTAGATTTTTGTAAGTATATAATACCAAAAAAAATGTATAGATTATAACAACAATTATTTAAGATTATTATTAATGATAGCTGGTTTATCTTTAAGCATCATTTTCTTCATATTACCCTTTGTTTTACTTTTATTTACCCTAGGACTTTCATACATTTCTTATTTAAATCATTTCATGCATTATTTATTATTCAAACGATATTATTATTTAAATCACCTATATCATGACACATTATTATTTAAATCACAAACACAAACACACATATTTTATTCATTATCCAAATAACTACATTCATTTTTTTTTTGTATTTATTTTATATGTAAAAAAAAAAGACTTTTAATATTGTAAGGAAATACTACTGATGTATAGTTTTTTTTTATAGTAGTAATTCTATTACATTTAAGATTTCATTATTAATTTAAAAAAAAAGACAATTATTCAAATACCAATTTTATAAATTGCGTGCTTTTTTTTTTGTTTTTGTTGATTATTTGATGTTAATTTTTATCAATGAATTATAAAATATCATTTACATAACGATAACATCACGGAAAAATAATCCCGTATTGCCAAAGCATTATTTAGAAAGTTTAGATTTCGTGAAACGCTAAATTTCCAACCTAACGCTAAAAATTTTTGAAAAAAAACCAAAAATATATATAAAGAAATGGCGTTGTCAGTTTACACAAGTTATTCACCAGTTTGGTGATATTATTTTAATTATATATTCATATATATGATGGTATATTTTTTTTTCACTTGTTCTTTACTAGATATGTGTATTCATTGTCGCAGACTAAAATGAAATGATTAAAATCTCTCACTAAGAAACACACCAAAATTTACTGGTAAGGTTGATCCAATACTCAACCCACTCCATTAAATGTCAATTAGAATTGCACCAGATTCTACTGGGTTGCTTCGTTGTTTCAGGTTACCGTTACTCCAAATCTCTAAACATTCTTAATTTAGGTTCAATCTAGAATGACTTCGGAGTATGTTACACTCCATCAACAACAACCAAATCGGGTCATGGTCTAGAAAGATCACTTGTTTTTGAATAACGATAACTGATAAGAATTTTCCTAGTCTTTTTTATTTTAAACATTTTGTGTAATTAACAATTCAGTTGATATCCCTAATACGTAAACATGTTCTTTGTGTGAAAATTTACTATATAACCAATACTTCGTGTAATCTATCCTGAAATTATCAAAATTTTCCACGAGCATAATATTAGAAAAAAAATTCTATCAAATTAGAGAGTGATATAATATTATGACGTTATTGATGCAGATCTTATTTAGTTAGCGTTGGTGATAGGTTAGTTACTATTTAGACAGTGATCTGCATCAATAACGTAGCTACTTCCGCGGGTTTCATCCTGTCGTAATTAACGATTATAAATACGTATATATATTTTGTAATGTCTTTAAACTAGCAATTATTATTATCAATTTCAAACGGCCTAACGCTAAGATAAAAATCAACTACATACCCACATATGTATTAAAATCAAATACCGTAAATGGCTGTATACAAGACCCAATATGTTATTTTTGTATGTAGTATGTGGCTGAGAGTTCATGTTGTATAAGGTAAAAATTTGAAATGCATACATGCCTTACACTTGCAATATGCAACTTAGGTCTTGAAATGAACTACATTTACTTAAGAAGATCCTGAGATCCGCAGCCGGTATAGTCCAGGAAGATCTTGTATACGACCATTTACGGTAATTTCTATAAATGAGCTTTTCCATGTTAAAGAACACGCTAATTAGCATTAGTAAAAATCTTTATTAACAATCTTTACATTAATTCTTATTATATTGGACACCCCAATGTGTCATGCTAAATTACGCAGATCAAGTATGAAGTGCTTATCGCATTTAAAAAACCATACAAATTTTGTCACTGACTTGTAATTTAGGTAAATATCATGCGATTATCACAGCTTTGCCTGATATTCGGAAAAATCTATATCATTACCTATTATTACTAGGGAAAATGAAGTCCGTAATTTGCAGGCACACACAAATTCTAAAGGTTATCTCATTATAATAAACGTGTAATTTTTTTCTAAAAACATATTTGATTTTCTTAAAATTATGTAGTAATGTCTTGACAAACATGCTTTAAATATAGTTTAATATTATATATCTTTATAGTAATCAGGAAATTTAGTATAAACTAGTGTTAAGCCAATCATTAAATGACGAGAATACAAGTTATTAAATAGAAATCCACTTACACTAACGCGCTAAAATCAAATATGCATAAAATGTTACATCGATATGCAATGGTCGTCCAACGTGCATAGCTTTAGAAATTTAATACGTAGATTACAAAATTTAATACGTAGATTACGTGTAAAATACCTGAAACATCAGAAACCTTTTTAACAATTAATCTAGCTTTAATTACGATGCAGATAGAGGTGGAACCAATTTATTTGAACCAAGATTTACTTACCAATTATTCCGAATTATCCAGTTATCCATAATATGCAATTATTTACCAGTTGTCATTGGCTAATTGAGTTTTTAATTCGGATTTTATGCTTATGCCATAAAGTCTACGATTGAAGTATCTTCACCATAATAATTCATAAGTGCATATCATCTAAAGCTATGGGTCTTTGCCATATCGGGACAATTCGGACAAAAAACCTCATTGGTTCAATAGTTCATTGGATCAACAAAAGCAAAAAAAGATTTACACATCAACATGACGACACAACGGGACAGACCGTTCAAATTTCCGTATAATTGCACATGATTGTCAACCAATCATATTTCGAATTTTAGTAAATCGGCCAATCAGGTTGTGGATTCAGAGAATGTTATAAGGCGAAGCGAAAGCATGAATTTATTAAATTTACTCTTGTTTCATAGAAAGTTAAGCTACCTTTTAAAAGGAGTATTGTAAACCGAATAAAAAATTATTTATCAATTGTATAACCATATCGGAATCGGAATCATCTACGAATTTGACTCCTGTTGACACTGGGTTTGTTTTTGTCCGACTTATCCCGATCGGAAAGTTCCGGAGGGAGATTTTTCAAGGCAAAGATCTATATTCTGTATTCAGAATTGTAACTTTTCAACGACCATTTAGACATAACCTTGTAGTATGAAAATCTATAAAGTAAGAAATATATAATTATATAATACTGTATAGTGATATAATTATATAATACTGTATAGTGCCGACCATGGTATCCATCCATATTAAAATTTCATATAGATAAACCAATAATGCTATTTGTTTATTCTTTATTTGATATATACTTTATTTATAATCAAGTTTTTTGTATATAGATTATTATTTTTTAAAAAATTAATATTAACCAATTTAATGATTGCAAAATTTTGCAAATCATATGTATTTTTTTTAAATAAGTACATAAGAACATACATGTATTTGAAACCTACATCTTTTTTTGCAAACCGCAATCAAATAAAATTTAAAGTTTTCATTTGTTTTTAAAATCCGTTTATGTATACATTTTTATTAACAATTTTAACTCTAAATTTTAATTAAAATTTTAAAAAAGAGTTAAAAAAGTTCATATAAAATTTAATTATGTATAATAAATTAAATTTTCATTTTAACATAACTTTATTTAATTTGTTATAGCAATTTGGTTAGGATTTTTTTTATTAATAGTTTTAATATAGATTTTTTGGATTAATATCTTTCTTATATAATTTGAATAATTAACTAACCAATATTTTTATTTTATTTAATATTTTTATTTTATTTAATATTTTTATTTTATTTAATATTTTTATTTTATTTAATATTTTTATTTTATTTAATAT
>CAJVQA010006879.1:0-14402 GCA_910591915.1 Cetraspora pellucida | reverse complement strand
AAAGATATAAGTTGTCAGCAGTTGTGATTTGTTCAATAAAGAGTATTTTATTATTACAGAGACTATTTGTTAAAGAGAGAAAGATATTAGATGGAAGGATGTCATATATTGTTTTTATTATTATAGGAATATTAGTTGGTGATAAATTTAATAAGTTATTAAGTAAAAAATAAATGTTAGAGTTATGTAAAAATGAAAGTTGAAAAATCAAAAAAAAATTTTGGTTTTAAATGAGAATTTAAAGAGTGTAATTGGAAGAAAAAGTGGTTGCTATATTTTAGTAAGCCAGTTTTTAATTCTGGTTTCACCAATATGTTTAAGAAGTGAGATAGAATAGAAGATATATTTCATTGTTGATATTACAACTTTTTGAGTTAAATGTTAAAATGTTAGAAGTTTAAAAAATAATGAGTTTGTAAGAAGAATATTAGATGTATTTTTTGCTAAATGAAACATTTTTTTATTGTAATTAAAAGTAGTTGTGAGAGTTTTTGTTGTTATGTTTTGGATATAGATAAGATTTGTAGAAGATATTCTAAAGATGGTTGTAGTATTATATTAAAGAGTATAGAAATTTGTTTAGATATAAGTTTTTTTATATTTAATTAATAAGAGAAAGTTTTTAATTTTGTTTTGAAGCATTTCAAAAGTTGGTTTAGTAGAATCATTTCCATCAAAGTAGATACCAAGGTACTGTATGATTTCATATAATTTATATAAAGGTATTATTTGATTATTGTAATAAAGTATTGGTATAGTAATATTTAGTTTGTTTTTGTTTTGAGAGATATATAAAAGATTGGATTTAGTTGAATTAATATTAATGTTATTAAAATTGTATAGTTGTTGTGTATTATTAAGAATATGTTAGAGGGTTTCAGGATTTTCATTGTGCCAAACAGTATTATTCATGAAAGCTATAGAAGGTATAGTTATTAAAGAAGATGATATATTGAAAATCATCTCAAAAAATAAAGAGAAAATAATTTTATGTAAATAATTGTTATATTTATTATGAATATAGATCAAAATTGGATTATAATAAATTTTCTAAAGAAGAAAAGAGTATGTTTCACCTTGTTCAATACCTGATTTAATATGAACAGATGATATAAGACTATGTGCAGTAATTATTCTAGCTTGATGATCTGTATGTAGTTTAGTATTAAGTTGAATTTCTTTAAAAGGAATACTAATTCTTTTGCAAGTGTCCTGTAATCGAGATATGTTGATTTTATCAAAAGCTTTAGATATGTCTTGAAATATTATCCAAGCTTCTTTATTGAAATTTTTATAGTGTTCAATAGTATTGTTAAGGATTTGGATAAAGATATATGTTGAAGAGTTTTTAGTAGTGGCAAAGTTGAAATTTAAAAGGAGTTTATTAGAATTAATAATATAATCTAGTCTTTGTGTAAAAATTTTAGTAAAGCATTTTTTCATTGGTTCTATAATTGAGATAGAATAAACTTGATTAAGTGTAAAGTCCCATAAAGATTTTTTTAAAATAAGGAAAATATTAGATATTTTTCAGTCAGATAAAATTTTTTGAAGTTGAAGACATTTGTTGATAAATAATTTAAGAAAAATTTGGCCAATATGGCCTACATATTTAATATGTTCATAGTTTGTTTTGAGAGAACCTGTAGCTTTTTGAAGAGGAAGATTTTAAATAATATTTTGTCATTCATCATCAGAGATATTTTTGAATAAGTCTTGGTAGTGTATTTCGAATTCAGGATGAGGTTAGTATAGTTGGTAATAATCAGATGTAGGTTGAATTTGTTAAAGAGATTTTTCATTAAAGTATTCAGTAAAATAAATATAAATAGCTTGTTTAATATGAACTTTTTCTGTTAATAAAAAGTTATTTGTTAGAAGTCTATTAATATGTATGCTATTGTATTTTTTCAGAATGTTTTTAAAAAATTTTTTAGGTTGTAATTGGAAAAGTTGATCGTGATCCTTAATTTTTTGTTGAATTTCTTTTTGAGTTTGTTGTTAGTAGAAGGTATTGAGTACTAATTTAATATAATTAAATTCTTGTTTGATTAAAGAGTATAGGTTGTTAGAAGTTTGTAGTTCATCAATAAGGCTTTCAGGATATTTGGTTGTGTAATCTTTGAGGAAATCATGAAAGTTGGATAATTGTAGATAGTTTTTTAAATATTGTATTTGTTTATATCTATAAAAGAGTACTTTTGTTTGAAAGGTTTGTTATCTTTAATTTCTTGAATTGTTTTAATGTTTTTGTAAGAGATGTTTTTTAAAGCAGCTTTAGTAAGTGCTTTAAGTATTTTATTTCAAGTTATATTAAGTTCATTTTGATTTAAAATGTTGGATATTTGATTTTGTAATTGGCAAAAACTTTATGATATTTAATTTGAGTAATTTTTAATATTTTCCTTTAAGCAGAATTTCCAAAGAAAGTTTTTTCTTATATGTTGTTTAGAAGGTTTGGTTTTGTTGATAGTTATAGAAATTTCAAGAGTAATAATTTTATAGTCTGATTCAGATGAGATATTCTCAAGGATATCAGTATATTCAATTTGAGATATATTTAAATTTATCTATATTTAGTTAATTCTGCTATTAGAAGTTAAGCAAAAGAATGTAAACTTTGATGTTGTAGAGAAAAAAAATCAATATATTTCTTTAAATTGATGACTGATTAAGTATTTAAGAATTTGAGATTCTGGGATAGAAGTCTTTTTTGAAAGGTTTCTATCTTGGTGAAAGTTTGAAACACTGTTAAAATCACCAAGTATTATAAGTTAATAGTTAGAATTATTGCAAAGTAAAATAATTTATTCTTGAATTTTAGTGCATAATTGTTTTTTCTTTGAAGTAGAAAGGTATATTTGAAGAATGTAAATAGAATTGTATTTAAAATATAGATCTAAGCCAATTATATGACCATTATAATTATGTGTTCTAGCAATGTATTTGAAGATTCTTTTATGTATAAAAATTTCAACATCTGCTTGGTGAGAATTTTTATAAGAACTCCAAAAGCTGTTATTATTTTGAAGATTTTGGTTAAAGAATTTTTCTTCTTTAGAGCTAAGATGTATTTCTGATAATCCAAAGATATCAAAATTATATTAATTAATAATATCTATAAGTAAGCTTTTTTTTGAATATTGAAGTAGACTGTTAATATTTAAAGAATCAATTTTTATAGAAATTGAAATTATGGGTGTAAGAGATGTTTGAAGAGAGAGAATATTATTAGTTAAAGAATTGTCAAATGAATGTAATATAGGAAAGATAGAATTTGTAATATTGAGATTGTTAGTATTAAAGAAATCAGAATCTGGTAATAATTTAGGGACTGAGTATTGTTGATATGATTTGATAGGTAGATTATAGTATTAATAATAAAATGATTTAGAGAGAAGTATGTGATTTGGTATTATATTATTGTTTAAGTTTTTATAAATATATGTTTCAATAAGTGTAGTGTTAATAGAGATTTTAAATGGTTTATTAAATAGATTATTTTTTAAATGTTGAAGAAAATTTAAAAGTGTTTAATTAGGTGATAAAGTTGGAAGATTATGGTAAGTTAGGAAGATATTGTAACAAAAAGAATTCTTAAAGTTAGAAGAGAAGTTGGAATTCAAGAATGGGTAATAGGTTTCTGCAAGGTTACTCATCATTTTAAGCTCAGCTCATACAGCTATGAAAGATACTGTAGTTTTCTCTTTACATTAGGTCTAACCATCATAATCCCGATCTTTCATATAAATAAGCTTTACTGCCCATCTACTTACATTATTTTCTTCTAAAAATGGCCTACTGTTTGTAGAGTATATCATAATTTTAGAGGTGGCAGCTGCTTTAATGTTACTTTCAGAAAGGTTTATTAAAAAGAAGATTGAGAAGTAATAGGTTTAAAAAGGTTAAAGTTATTAATTTTTTTAGAAATGATATATTTGAATTTCTTAATAATAAGAGATTCAGCTTGAGAGTAATAGTCTTTATTGTATTTTTTTCAGATAAAAGAAATAGAAAGATTTGTATTACTTTGTTTAAGTATTTCAAAATAGATAATAATTCTAACTAGAAAATGAATATCTGTAATTTGAGTTGTAGTTTTTTTAATAATTTGATCATAGCTTAAGTTGAAGATTTCATCATTTTGAGCTGCTGCTTGAAGAAAAGCTTTAAAGTATTTATAAAAGTAATAGGTTTGACAATTAATATTATAATTAGTTTTGTTGATTTCCATGAATTATTTTTTAGCAGAATCAGCAAGTTTGTAATGAAATTTAATTAAAGTTGGAATTTTGAATAAGGCTGGATGTTCATTATCTTTGTGAAAGATTGAGAAGTCTAAGGTAGGATGAGTTCATGCTAGTTGATTAGATCTGATAGATGGACTTGATTTATCAGAGACAGAAGCAGAAAATTTTTTGAAGAATTGATCAAAGTAATATATAGAAAGATTTTAGAAATTATATTCAGTATCAGATGAAAGAACTGTGCATTTGTGTTCATTAGAATTTTTGCAAGTATAAACATGAAAAAGAACAAGTTTTCTAACTAATAGAGTGCACTCTTGAAAAGATGTAATAGATTTAATAATAAAAGATTGAGATAGTAGCTTTTTATGCTCTTCAGCATATTTAGTTGTAGTTTAATATTTAAGAAAATTAAGAACTTTGGTTTTGATAATATTTGAAAATAATGTTTATAAATTTCAAAAAATTTATCAAACCAATTTTCAAGAATTGCTTTATGTGGTTTAAGGGAAGGTATTTGAAAAGAATTTTTAAATTTTTTAGTATTAATGTTAAAAGAAATATTAATATTTAATTTTTCATCATTTTGTATTTAAAAAGAAGTTTTGTTGATTAAATTATAACTAATATTATAATGTAAGGTAAGGAGAAGTGGTTGAAGATTTAGATCTTTTGCAAATTTTTTTGCATGAATAGTTTTGTAAGTAAAGTTAAGAAAAAGGTATAAATGAGCAAGATTGATAGCAACTTGAAGTCAATTTTGAAATATATATAGTGGAATAGTATAATGAGATTGAAGAATTTTTTTATAATTAAGTTTTATGAAGAATATAGTAAGAAATTTAGAGAGAATAAGTTTTAAGCTATTAATTAAAATTCCTGTAGAAATTAGGATATGAGTATCAATTGATGAATTAGTTTTATAAACTAAGTCTATGAAGAATTTGGGTTTTCATTTTGTCATATTCTTTAATAAGTAATCAAAAGAGTATTTAAAAATAGATTTAATATCTGGGTTTTTAGAAACAATGATTTTTTCAGATATGAATTGAATTAAGTTGGGTTTAAGAAACTTAAATAATTGTTGAAAAAGTGGAGTATTAAGTTTTGAATTGGGTTCTATTTCTTTTGTGACTAGAAATAATTTAAACCAATCAAGATCTTGAGAGGTATCATGTTTTTATAGTTGAATTTGATATTCTTTTTAGGAAATTTAGATAAAATTTCTTTAAAAAATTCCAATTTTTTAGGTTTGTTAAGTAAAATAAATTTGGATATATGAGCCATTTTTTTTTGTTCTAGAGTTAGAGCTTTAGTTTGAGGAAGATGACATAATTTGATATCAATAATTCTGTGAATACAACTATGATGAATAAGTCAAATTCTAAAAAGAATTGCTGTGATGTAATCTGGTAAATATTTGTTTTCTTGAGAAAGAACACAAAGAAGATTTTTGATATTACATAAAACACATGTATGAACATGTTGAGAGTGAAGAATAATAATAGTTGGTGTAGGATTGGTATTAAATGAAGAAAAAAGAATAGTGGAATTAGAAAGTTAAGTTGAAAGTTATTTAATAATAAGAGATGCAGATAGAGTATCACTGATTTTTTCAAAGTGTTTAATAGAGATAATTAGAGAGTTTTGCATATTAGAAAGATCAAGAATAATAGGTTGAGTAATTTTATAGAAGTAAGAGGTAAAATTTGTATGAAATTGATCTATAAACATATACCAATAGTTGATTAAATAAGAACTTTGAAGTAATGTTGTTTTTTCTTAAGACTTTTATATTAATTAGAATTAATATCTAGTAGAAGAACACAAAGTAATTTGGAATTTTTCTTATTCATACCAAATCTATAACAGGCTCTGTATTTAGAATAATAATAATTCATATTATAGGAGTCTGGTTTAGTTGTTATAAGAATAGGTATTTTTAGAATAATTTGTTAAATAAAAGTTGTAAGTATATAATTTTATAAGGATAGTAGGCAAGTACAGGGGTTTAAGTATAAAATATAGTTTAATATAGGTTTGTGTAATTTTTGTAATAAGATATTATAAAATTATAATTTATAATAAACTAGAATAGTAGATATGACTAAATATTAGTTACTAATGTAGTATAGTATTAGTATAAAGTACAATTTTTGTATAAAATTAATTAAAACAAATATGGAAAAGAGTAAAATGTGTATTAAATAAAGTTCTATTTAAGGATATATTAGTAAATTTAATGTAAATTTAATTAAATATAAATTAAGAAGTGATCTGATGTTATATACAAAAAATGTGTAAGGATGAGCAGACCAAGGTAAGGATAAAAAGTAAAAAAAAGAATTTTTATAAGAGAGTAAAAATTAAATTTAACTGTAATTTAGTCAATATTTGGTCAAAAATTTTCTTTTAGAGCTTGTTTTGACTAGAAATATGTACTCTACACTTTTAATTAAGAGTGTAAAGTAAGTTGTAACAATAACTTTTGTGTAATAATTGAAATTGTAAATTCTGAAGGCCAAAGGTCATTAGTATGTTTTTCTCAATGAATTTAAATCCTAAAGATTTGAAACTTTTAAAATAAATGTAAAATTTAGTACTGGACAAGTTTATTTAAGAGCCAAAAACAAGTTAATTTAGTAAAATAAATAGTTATAAACATTTTTGTACAGATGAATTTTTAGTTAAGATTTGTGTAAAGGATTTGCAGAAAGAGTTCCTCTGATTTATAGAATTTTAAAATTTAAGATACTGATTAAATATCTTTTCTGGTCTATACAATTTTAAAGTTCAATTTTTTGCTTAGTTTTTAAATTCCAAGTTACTAATGTTTCTTCTGGTCTATACAATTTTAGAGTTCAAGATATTGATTAAATATTTTGTCTAATTCATACAATTTAGAATCCAAGATACAAATAAATATTTTACTTATTTATAAAATTTTAAATATTTTGCTTAGTTATTAAAAAGGTACTAATTAAATGTTTCACCTAATCAATACAATTTTAGAGCCCAAGATATTAATAAATGTCATGCAAAATTTAATATAAAATTTTTAAAAAATTTTGAAGTGCATTTTTTTAGCTTTTTTTTTATAGTTAGATTAGAATTTAGGATTAGTTTTTATACAATGGTTCCTAAAAAAAATGCATTACCTGAAACCCAAATTTTGAGCTTGCATATCTCCTCAATAACAAGTTGTTTTAAAATAAAAATTTTTTATTTAATTAGTATAATCTCAAAATATTTAATGCCAAAGTTTTAATGAAATTGAATTATACAATCTTGATCTGCATTATGATGTTAAATTTTGGCAATGTTTTTTTTTGAAATTCCTAATTAAAATTTTAATTAATTTTAACTTTGAATAAACATATTATTGATAGAAACCCAGATAATTTTAGTTTAAAGTTATCAGATTGTTACTTAGGTTTTTAAAATTTAAAAATGTCTTTGAGTATTAAAATTGGTTAGGTTCTCATTGAGGTGTGTACCACTTTAGCTAAATAAAACTTTATAATTAAAATTTAATAATAAATTATTATTGAATTTTTAATCACAAAGTTTTATTTAGCTAAAATGATACACATCTTGATGAGGACTCAATCAATTTTAATGCCCAAAGATACTTTTAAATTCTAAAAATCTAAATAATAATTTGATAACTTTAAACTAAAACTTTCTAAGCTCCTGTTAATAATATTTTTGTTTAAAGTTAAAATCACTTAAAATTTTAATTAATGATTCCAAAAAAAATATATTACTAAAATTTAACAAATTATAATACAAATCAAGATTGTATGGTTTAATTTTATTAAAACTTTGGCATTAAATATTTTGAGTTTAACTAATTAAATAAAAAAAATTTTATTTCAAAACAACTTGTTATTGAAAAGATATGCAATCTCAAAATTTGGTTTTCAGGTGATGTATTTTTTTTGAAAACTACTGTAATAAAAGAGTATAGATGGATTTCAGTATGATTTATATTTTTAAGTCAAGGTTCCTAATTTCAAGCTTTAGTTGTGACAATACATATTTGTTTGATCTATTACAATTTTGAAGCAAGACATTATGTAACATTAATAACTTTGCTATATCAATTAATTCATGAATTTTAATAGTTTAGTTATATATATGTACATAAAAAAACAAAGAATTATCATTACATCTTATAATAAAAATAAATAATATTCACAAATGTAACTAGCTTATTTTAATACTTAGATTAATATATACACTCTAGTTAATATGAATAAATGAAATTAGATATGTAGCTTATTTAAACTAAATATATTTGATATTTAATTTGGTAAAATATTTGACATACAAACATTCAAATATTTACTAAATATTTATAACTTTTCAGCTTCAATCCCAACTTTGTAACAGTTGCCAAGCACAAATATTTCATTAGCATTCTCCATCTTTGCAAATCTTTTTGATAATAAATAAATGCCTTATATCATCCTTTTTAATACCAAATTTTTTTTAATAACATTATATGTTTTACTAATATTTTTATCTCTGCTGATTTTTTTTGAAGTTAAATAAATGAATACTAATATTCATTCTTTTTAATCCCAAATCCTTTTCAATAACAACATCCAACATTATATGTTATATTAGCATTTCTTAACTATGACTACCTTGTGTTATTCTTTTCAAGACAAATTCTTTTTAATAATATTATTCAATATTATATATGCCACTAGTAAAAGAAAAAAAGTTTTTAATATTATATAAGTAATATATATATATATCCAAGCTAAGCTAAATAAACAATACTTACAAAAAAAAGTCAACAGCAACATAATTATTTTTTATTATATTATAGAAAATCTCTTATTAAGTAATACTATTTAGCAAATATAAGATTTTAATTGGTGAAACTTTTTAATATCACTTCTAAAACTACATACAGAAGCATAATATAATGAATTTTTAGTTTTATTTACTGAATGCCATATTCTAAGATCAGTGATATAGACCAACTTTTCAGAATATTACTGCTAAATTTTTCAAACTATAAAATCTTAATATGTAAATTAAAGATAAAATTATAATAAACCAATCTAGCATCATGAGTGTCTCTTAGCACTTTTTTGATACAATTAAATAATAGTATCTTTTTTATTCAATATTAAGTTAGCAAAATGCTTAAAAAAGTAGTAATATAAATTTTCTTGTTTAACATATTACATTACTATTACATAACTGCCCATATTTGAATCTTTATTAAACTGTTACAATTGGCTATCCTAAATACTGTTTTTAATACATTAATCTTAATTCTTTGCTTCTATCTTATTCAAATAACTATTTCTATACTCACATTTATATATATAACAAAAAACTAAATGTCTATAAAAATTTTAACAAATTTTGTCAAAAAAATGTTAAAATTAATAAAAATTAATTCAAAGAAATAAAGTGAAAAAAACTAATATTCTAATCTATATGATGTACTTTTTTTAAAATAGTTTGGTATTTCAAAAAGTTGAAAAAATAGTTTATAATTTTTATGTTCTAATATTTCAAGAACACATGACCATCTATGTTTTTCATATCCACTATCTTTAAGTATAAATTGAAAATAGTGGCAAACTTAAAGATGATTTTTTTTTTAATAGCTGAACAGTTAAAAGTGGCTAATCTAAATTCATAGTGAATATCAATCAACTTATAAACATGACATACTAATACATGCATATAAGGTGTAACATCAGCTGCCTTTTATATATAGTATAATGTTAATATATAACAATTTAAAATATAAAAATAATAAATGCAATATATATAAAATTTATTTATCCAATATATGCCACAGATAAATTTAGAATGATTTGGTTATTCTTTTGATAGTTTTAAAAAAAATTTTAACCATGATTTTGCTTTATTCTTAAATTGTAATCCAGTTGTATTAGGTAATTTCATTAGATTATATAGCTTAAAAAATCCTGTTTAAAGTTAATTGAGTTGTATAGCATATTCTTAAAAAAACTCTTTTGATATAAATTTAATAAAATCGAAGTTTTCTAAAATTTTAAGCTTGTCAGGACCCATTAATAATGTGTATAATAAATATTGTATTGTTTTATCAGTTTAAAAATAAAAAGTAATTTTTAATCTTTTCATCTTAGCAATAATTAAGGTTTGAATATTTACCATGCTGAAGATCTGATAAAAATAATTTCCAAAGCTGATCACTTATTCTTAGCATAATGTGTAAACTATCACATACCTAATGTTTGATTGGAATCATGTCAAAAAGAGGAGCTCGAATATGTTTATTAAGTATCAAATATGATTTTTTAATATTTTTCAAATTTTTAGAAATTGTACTATATTTAGTAAAATTGGTTAAGTTATCTTTATGACAATAACACTATGGGCAAAAATAATTTGAGTTTGCTGCATTCATCCTCAAACATATAGCTAAAAACTTTCAATCAGAACTAAAGTAGAACTTAATATTCTAATGTTTTCTTTTAATATCTTAAAATTCATGTTTATTCAAAAATTGCAAATCTAAGATTAGTAAAGCTAATACATTTTTAAGAAAATTATAATTTTTAATACTAGAAAACAAAACTAATGTATAATGTAATTCAGTTTTTTGTAATTTATCTAAGTTATTTAAAAGTGTAACAGTAATCATTATATGTTTTATCTTCTTTTTAACATTTCATCTATCTTCAGATATATGTAAATGCAAGATAGTTTCAGGTTTTAAAAGTTTCTTCTTAATATATAATAGAATTATATAATTAAGAATATCTATAACTCATTATTGTTCATCTTTTCCAATAGATTCAATATTGTTTCCAACAATTAGTTCAAAAGTTGTTAGTTGATTAATATCAACTAAACTTATAGGAATCTTTGTATTTACTTGGTTTGTAATTTCTTGTTTCATATTGTAAACTGCACTAGCCCAAATTAATAATTGGTCAAGTTTAGATAAAAATCTATATGCATCTCTGAAAACTCAATCACAATCAATTGATTTTACAATAACCTATATTTGCAATTAAATTAGCTGATTGTCAATTTTTTTATAATTTATATTATATGTATAATTATTAATTTCAAACTTTGTTTGCTTAAGTACAATACTATTATTGAAATTAAAAAAATTTTCTTTTTCTTTCTTTACAATATCTAGTAAACATTTTTCTAAATCTGTTATATGTGATTGTTGTATTGATTTGCTATAACTATTAAATGGCTTAATTTTTATTAGCATATTTGATAATAATATTTTACAAACAACTTCTATACTTTTACATTGCAAGCCAAAAAGAAGAAGACCAAAGAGCTTGTTTTTAGATTCTGTTTAAGTAACAAGTTGCCTTATTTTTATTTTTAATATTCTCAAATAATGCTTATATAATAAAATCTAGTTAAACTAAGTGTAATATAATAAATTATAGCAGATCAGTATAGTATAGGTAAGCAGATCTATATAGTATAGGCCAAAATTAAAAGTCATACTATACTAATTCCTCCTAATGCTAATATATATAACATCAGATCAGTATAGTATAGGTTCTAAAATTTGACCTATATTATACTAATTTGCTTACCTATATCATACTGATTTGTAAAAATACTTTAAGATTATATTTTATCTTACAATACAATTCTGCAACATAAGATGTTAACTTAGTAGATTCTATAAGTTTTTTTAAATATTTTTCAAAACATATTTTATATAATAGCTGATCATCAATATAATCTATTGAACACTTAACAATATAATTTTTTTTAGAATATGTAATTTGAACAATATAGTTATATGGTATAAAGTATTTTTCAGAACATCAGATATATTTGAGTTTATAATATGGTGAATATACTCCTTCTTTAATTATAAGGTATTTAAATGTTTAATGATTATTTTTAAAATAATGTTAGAGTTTTCTGGATAATTACTTTCTTCTTTTCATACTATTTTGATAGCTGTGTTTTATAAAATAAGAAATTGTCATATTTTGATTTCTTTTTTTTAATTCAAAAATAATTACAATTTTTTTTTAGCCAATTGGATCATTTTATAAAATATAGAGAATGTTCAAAAAGCCTAAATAAATCTTGGTAATCATAGTAATTATTAAAGAAAAAGCTATAGTTTAAACCAGTTATCTAACCAGTTGCATTATAGTTGTTTGATAATCATAACTTTTAGCTTAACATTAAAATTAGTTTACACTTGTATTATAATGATAGATAATTAATTAACTTGAATAAAAATACAGTAAGTTTATAAAAATATCTTACTTTTATACAATTCAAGTTTCTGTACAATTTGCTTCTTATATTTGTTAAAACAAATTAAATATATTATTTAAGTTCTACAATTATGTGCTAACTTCTCAATTCTGTTAATCAAATTTTTAGATTGGTTATTAGTACCCAATAGAGAATTTTATTACTTATTTTCTGCTATTCTGAAAGAAGCTTTGGCAGAACTGGTTACTAGATTGTTTTATTTGTTAGTTTTTTCTCTAATAAAAATTAATAAAAAAAGTATTAAAAAATTTTTTTTGTTCCTAGAAATAATATTTGTAGTATTATATAGGTTAGAAGGTTTTCTTTATGTTGAGGTTTATTTCTTTTTTATTTGTATTAAATTACTAACTTAAAGTTCATTTAATAATTCAGATCTGTTACAATAAGCTTTATACTTTTGTAAGTAATAATTGTTAATTTATTTTATACTTTTTTATGACATAGTTATGATCAATGATAAGATCTCTGCTAGGTTTTATAGTATTATCAACTTGGATAAGTTTTTTTTCTTTTTTGCTTCTTGTGTGTTTCTTTTGTTATTTCTTTCTTTAACAAAATTTTTTTCTTTTTTTTTGTATTAGGCTTAAGTTTTGTTTTATTGTTTGAATCTTATAGTCAAGTACTAATTAGAACAGATTACTGGGCTGGGCATAAGTTGATTTGGCAGGTATTTTTTTTTTTTATTAAGAACTTTTGCCCATTAGACATCACTAAAAGATAAATATGACATTACATTTTGCTTGTTATTTGATATTATTTTATTTTTTAGTATATAGTGCTTTATTAATAGTTTTATCTACCTCTCTTTTGAAACTTTATTATGGTTTTAATCTATTCCAAATTGGTGCAAGCATCTTATTAACATTTATTCAATTATAGAGTGAATATATGCATGTATTTGAACAGGTTTTGGAGATATAATTATTGATTATAATACTATTTCTTGAATGTTATCACATAATAGTACTTGGTTTTAATAATAATAAAAGTAAGTCCAATGTAAAAATTAAGTCATTGCTAAGATAACTTGGATCAATTCTGCCAAATCTGCCAAATCTGCCAGAAATAGCAGATATAGCAGATAAAAGAACATGGTTAGAGGTCTGATCTGATAAAGAATCAAAACATATTTATTGTTTGATTAATTTAATAAATATTTGATGATATTTGATAATAGAACATTCAATAATCTAAGTGTCAAAATAAACTACATATTTAATTTTATTTATTTGTATTAACTAGAGTATAAGTATATAGAATATTTACTAATCTAAGTATTTAAAATAAGTAAGTCAAGTTTGTGAATATGATTTATTTTTATTGTTTAAGACATAATAATGATCTTTGCTTTTATACAAAAAAATGCACATATATAATATTCTAGACGAATAAACTATTGAAATTTATAATTGATATAACAAGCTGTAACAGCCATTATTGCTAGTTTCTATGTCTAATATTATGTTTTGTACATATGTATTTATACTGTTTAACAGATTCTGAAAAATTTGATAAATATTAATTTTTTTTTTAACTATAAAAAGTCATGCTAGTACTTTATTAAGATTCTTGCAATTGTTACAATTATATAGATCTACCTAACAACTAAGTCTAGCATCATCTGGCCACCCTAATGGCATCTAAGTGTAACCTGTTGCATTACTTCAAGCAGAAGTAAACTGCTCATCTGACTACTTAAAGTCCATAATGAAAGGATCTTCCTCCTTTTATGACAAGCTCCAAAATGTCTTCCTAGCTTTATCTTCAATTCATTTTTTCCTCTTCTTTAATTATCAAGCAAGAGGATTCTATAATCCTTGCCTAAAGAACAACAGAATATAAGAAAGAAAAACTAAA
>CAJVQA010006878.1:0-14402 GCA_910591915.1 Cetraspora pellucida | reverse complement strand
ATGTAATTCTTCTATTACTTAATAAAGTTTCTACTTTGGCATTTCAAAAAAAAAAAAAAAAAAAAAAAAAAAAAGTTTCTTTTTTCCATAACAGCACTTATATAGAACATAACAAATTACTAATATTATTAATTTAAATTGCTATAAAACCAAATACAAAACCAAAATATTCCAAATAAAAATCAACGAATGTAAAATATAAGCAAAATCAGAACAATAATTGAAATAAAGCTTTGAAAAAATCTAAAAGAGCTTAGCAGTTTAACTAAAATAATTTGCATTACTGTTAGTTTCTTAAAGATAATAGTAAACTTGATTTGTTTAATTATAAAAAAACCTAATTTGCAATGAATTTTTTGTGACAGGAACCTATAATAGATTTTCTAGTCCTAGTTTTACTATGCTGATTGAATAAGTTTTGTTTAAAAAATTTTATAAAACTTTCTCATATTTTTTTAAATAAAATCATAAGTTTATTACTGCATTAACAAATAGCAATACTAACATATTGATTTTTTTTTGAATTTAATGTTATATTAAATAAAAGTATTGCTTCAAAATATAAGTACAGTTTAAAATAATATAAAATATCTTTTAAAATTTCACATAACTTAGTAACGTTAGATGTTAAAATTTTAACAAATTATCTATTTTTTAAATAAGTATAACTTATACAAATAAGTGAATTCAAGTGTAACTTTAGTGAATTCTAAATCTTCATATCTTTAAATACTAATATAAATATACGTTTATAGATTTTAAATTATCGTTTTATATCAAAAAAAATTATTAAAATTTTTTTAAAAAAAAATTAGATTTATAAAGATAGCCAATCAGATTTATTTTTTTGGATTATCAATAATCTTCTAAATCCTAGAATATGTATGTTACACGAAATCAAATTTGGAAATATCCGTGACTGTGTAATATAGTGTCCTTTGCTACGCTCCGGACAAATAATACTGTAATACTGTAATACTGTAATATGTATTATGTAGCCAATCAATGTTAAGATTTATTGCTAAATTCTAGAACATCGTTATGCCGTGATGCAGTGAAAATCATTACTATATTTGGAAATGCCAAATATGGAAAAACATCTGACTGTATTACGTTTCACTAAAGCGAGACTCGCTATTGGATAAGCCACCATCGATCATCATGTGACAGTAACTTTTTTACGGCAATGCTGGGGCTGCTTCGATGTCATAAATAACATTCTTTTCATTTATCAATTCTAATGAAAATAATAAAAGGTTGGGCCGTTATACTATTACTTTTTTACGTGATATCTGTCTTAGCTGATGAACATGCGCATACGGTAATTCAATACAGTAAATATGTTGTTCAACTGCTTATATGCTTTACTTATCATGTTTGTACATTTTACCGAGATCTATAGTACGAAAATGAAGAAGATGTGATAATATGGGTAAATACAGTTGGGCCTAAATCGAATCGACAAGAAACCTATGAATATTTTCAGCTTCCGTACTGTCAGGGAGACCATGTTTCCGGTACTTGTGCATTTGTTAATAAAAAAGTGGATTTATGATTCAACATGGATGTTTGCAAAAAAAAAAAAAAGGATGTGACAAACTTTAATGATAATTGATATGTTTCAACCACTTTATAGAACATCATCATGAAACATTAGGAGAAGCATTGTTAGGCAAGTATTCATTATTCATTGAAACATAAGAATTCTATAATAAAATCTGAATATGACCCATGTTATAGGCATGGAATTGGTGAATTCTGGAATTGGCATGAAGTTTTTGGGTAAGTTTTTTTTCATTTTAATGGATATAATTAGTATGGAGATGTGATATCTATTTCTTATTGGTGCGCATCATGTGTTATACATATTTAAGGGCAAAATTGACGATAGTAATTGAATGTTCGTAGGAAAGAAATGTTACCGGAGTTATTAAATTACATCTGTCAAGTTAGATAGTGCGTGTCAATTTTTATATTTAAAGACTTTTGGAGAATACTTTATTTAAAAAATTGTGTAGAAATAATTTTTTTGGCACATTTAGTTTGTTCAAAAATAACATATTTGCATTACATGAAAAATATTCTGAAGCTCTTCTTTATTTTTTAGTAAAAGTGGAAAATGTCACTATTTGTGATAAAGGATTAACGGCAAAGGATGTCAATCTTTTCCGTTATGCTGTTTCCAATAATTACTGGTATCAATTATTTTTAGGTAAATAGTATTTGTGTCACAAAAACTGTTGTGTCTAAATCAAAATGCTCCGATATCAATCAAATTTCTTTTTTATTTTGGTTTCGGGACTTAGATGAATTGCCAGTTTGGGGTAAATATTATTCCACGCCATTTTTAACAGAAATAATAAGATTTCTGAGTAGACTCATCACATTCATCATTAGGATTCGTCGGAGAGCTTGACGCAAATACTGGTGATGCTTTCTTGTATACGCATAGAGATTTTGTAATAAGTTATAATAATGATAAGGTACTGCAATATCTGCATATGTATTTATATTCGTATAATAATGTTATTAACATTGGATTCTCTTTTAGATAATCCAAGTAAGACTTGAAAGTGGTAATCCGGTCAAGTTATTTTGGGAGACTCGAGACATACCGATACGATTTTCATATTCAGTAACATGGGAACCTACTGAAGACTCGTTTGATTCGAGATTCGACAAATTATTAGATACAGAATTTTTTGAGCACAAGGTAAGTTATTTCATTGTTAATAATGTGCGAAAATTTTGGGTTAACACAATGTGTATATGTATTTTATTATAGATTCATTGGTTTTCTATTTTCAATTCGTTTCTCATGGTCATGCTTTTAGCTGGTTTTGTTAGTGTCATATTGTTGCGTATGCTGAAAAAGGATTACGCCAGATATGATAAAGAGGAGGCACTTGGTGATTTGGTACGATTTAGTTTTTAAGATCCGTGGACCCACTATTATATTTATGTATGACGGTTTATTTTATTAATTTATTTAAGGATCATGACCTTGGCGATGAATATGGTTGGAAGCAAGTTCATGGCGACGTTTTTCGTGCACCGCGTTCATTATTATTGTTTTCAGCTCTAGTCGGTACTGGTCACCAGTTGATGTGGCTAACTTTGGTTATTATTCTGTATATAATAATTGGAGATTTATATGCAGAGTGAATATTTTAATTTCAAATTTGGATTGACGTAGTTCGTGATCCAAAATCGGGCCATCAAAACAATCTTTACAACGATCAATTTTTATAACTATTAAATTTACTATTTTATTTCTTTGTATTAGGCGTGCCACTATACTGACGGCATCAATATTTTTTTATACCTTGACATCCGTCGTTGCAGGGTATTCCAGTGCGAACACATATCAGATTTATGGAGGTATGGATCTGAATGTTTTCTTTAAATGCGTTTCTTTTACGATGGTGTCAACGCGTTATTCATCGTACTTTTAAAGGTCGTAATTGGATAAAGAATATTCTTGTAACTGCTACTTTATGGCCTGGAATACTCAGTATTATGACAGCTATGATAAATTTTGTTGCCGTATATTACTCTAGTTCGCGGGCAATCCCGTTCACAGCTATGGTATGTTCATTTTTAAACGTCATTACGGATTTAATTTTTATTATATATGCGATTCAATCAATTTCCACAGCTAGCAATTTTTGCAACCTGGCTGTTTCTTTCATTTCCGTTGGCATTCCTGGGGGCAATCCTTTGTCGTAATTGGGCAAGTCAACCAAATTTTCCTTGCCGTGTTAACCCTATTCCACGACCTATTCCCGAGAAAATTTGGTAAATTCTGCTGAAAATTCTGACGTATTCATTATCCACATTTATTTGATTAGTTTTAATCTGTATAAACTTTTTAGGTACGCTGAACCCCTTGTGATAGTCGCTCTTGGTGGTGTTCTCCCATTCGCGTCAATTTTCATAGAGATTTATTTTATTTTCTCATCATTTTGGGCATATAAAATTTATTATGTATACGGTTTCATGTTATTTGTTTTCATTATTCTCTTGATAATCACTGCCTGTGTCACTATAGTCAGTACGTATATATTGCTTAATAACGAAGATCATCGATGGTTCGTGTTCATATTCTGATAATTACTTATGAAAAACCGTTATTAGTCATTAACATATCCTTTTCCTAAAATATATAGGCATTGGATGAGTTTCTTGACTTGTGGTTCAACTGCTGTCTATGTATATCTTTATGCTATATATTATTTCATTAATCGAACAAAGTAAGAATTTTTAAATGTATATAAATTATAATGAAAAAGAATATGGTATCTAATTTTTTTTTTCTTTTAATTAGAATGTATGGTCTTTTTCAGACTACTTTTTACTTTGGGAATACCGCAATAATTTGTGCTGGTTTGTTTATAATGTTAGGTAGGTAGATTTAATTTTTTGTCTGTGTTGACAAATCTATCGTTTTTATACTTAGCAATATATATTTTAAGGCGCTGTTGGATATTTTGCCGCGGACAAATTTGTTAGAATGATCTACAAAAATGTCAAATTAGATTGATTTCTTACGCTAGGATATAATAATGTTACGTTAGTTTATATACAGTATTCTAAAAAAATTGCGAGGGCCGACGTTTACCATGTACGTATGTGGAATTTTGATTAACTCGGTTAATTTAAAGGGTTCTAATGGAATCATTTAAGATTCAGCATCCCTAGTCAATTGAAATTTAAATCATTAATACCAATTAATACCAATGCAAGGAATTATTTGTTAACTACTACTATGTGTGTATTACAAGCCGAAAAGGCAAGATTTTCATTGATCAAGGATAACTTTAATAGTTACCGAAATCACATATAAACATATCGACATAATCTTTGAAACTCAGAAAAATTTATCAAACTCTACTCAACGTAAATTCCGAGCTTAACTCACTTAAATATTAGTAAATTATCTATCTAACGATCACAAAAAAAAAATAAATAAATAAAAAGTAAAAAAAAAATCAAAAAAAATGGGTGAAGACGACGAAGTGCTAGATGACATTCTCGAACTTTTTGGAGACGAAGAGAACGAAAGGTTAAGCAACCTACAACCTGAACCGTCTGCTAGTAATACATACGCCCATGAAGAAAAACGACCTACTAGAACTTCCAGCCAAAAACGAAAGTAAGCAACCGTTAGTACAATAATATAGTCTACTAGGTTACCGTTATATTATATACATAGTACTATAGAAATATATAACATAAGTAATATGTAATATTAAACATATGGGTATGTTAGTCATATGGTGTATCAAAAATTCGGCTATATATGTTATTGCGTAAACTTATAAATACTGTTCAAGAAAACGCCACTCAGAAATCAAACTTTCAAAACGTTTTCTTCTTTCCACTTCAAAAAAATGCCACACCAACGGAATTTTGGGTGAGATTAAGCAAATTTAAGAAAGATCGTTGAGCTCTGAATCAAGAAATAGTTTCTATTATTAATTTTATTATACTTAATTAATTAGTTTTTTTTCAAAATACTTATTTCAATGTTTCTTTCTTTCTCTCTCTTTATTTTCTTTATGTATTTTGAAGAAGGTCCACCACACCTCCTCGTCGTGGAGGATACTCGGAGGAAGATGGTGAGGGCAACGAAAGACGAAGAGATACCGATGAGTTTGATTCCGAATTATACCATGATGAGGATGATCGAGATAGGTACATACATTCGTCCGTCGATTCATTAAAAATTTTTTTTAAATTTATCCATTTATGAAGGTTGGAGAATCTTGTTGAGCTCGATCGCGAAAGAATATTGGCTGAAAGAGCCGAAAAAGTAGGCATCAGTGGTTATTCATAATTAGGACATTCATAATTTTATATTGACTTTTGTCGTTTTGGCTTCAGATACAACACCATAAAGATTTGGAAGCTGTACAATTAATGATAAATCTTGAAGACGTTTCTTCAACAAGAAGTGTGAATTTTTTATCTTATCATCAAAGTAGAATAAAATTTACCAAACTCATAAAATGTCAATATTATTTTTCGAAATATCTAAGGATCTTCTAGAACAAAAGACACAAAAAAGAAAGGTATCGAAGAACTTAAACGTCGACGAGCGCAAAAAAATCAGAGAACAAAAGCTGTGAGTGTCAACCTAATGTTCTGTCACTAATCTTCACTATAAAACAAAAGATCTCTGATCTTTGACTCCTTGTAAAAGGGATCACTGAGCCCAGAACCCGGAGAACATGTTACAACCGGTGACGAAGATGATGTGTTTTATGAAGATTATGAAAGAGGGGAGCAAAATAAGGATGATGATTCTGATGTGAGTAACATAATAAATTTTGATCTTATTTTATTTTGTTTATTATTCATTTGCTTTATTTTTTTTAAAAAAATTTTTTTAACATTTATTCTTAGGGTATTACAGTTGATGATATTAGAGATATACAATTAACCAGGCATCAATTCAGTGATTGGGTTTATAAGCCCTTCTTCGAAAAAATTGTAACTGGTTGTTTCGTTCGTTTGCATATTGGATTACAAAATGGTAAACAAATCTATCGTGTTTGTGAGATTGTAGGTATGTTTATATCTCTTATTATATTTAGTTGTTACTTTATTGTTGTATTTTTATTAATTAAGTGTACTTACAATTCGCATTCATAGGTGTTGAGGTACCAGAAAGGGTACAACCATATCTAATAGATGCGAATGATAAGGTAAAGACTAATAAAGTATTACGTCTTAAACATGCTGATGCTGTAAAAAGTTGGCAAATGAACATTATTTCGAACGGGAAGTTTGAACAGGTTTGTGTTTTATAAAAGGTTGTTTAACACTATAAATAAATATATTTATACTTCAATTTATGCCTTTGTTAGTCCGAGTTTGACCGTTGGACAGTTACTATGAAAATTAAAAAACTTGACTTGCCGACAAAAGAAGCAATAACAAAAAAGAAAGAACAGATTAAAGCTGCTGATGATTATATTTTATCAGAGGTAAAGCCTACGATAGTTTATATGTACTTTACATGAATATATGCATTAAAATTTGTCTGAAAATGTTTGAATACTGAATATTAGCAAGATGTTGACATCATGATCAAGCAAAAGCAAACACTTCGTGGAGGGGTTGAACCTGTAAATTTATTAACCGAGAAAACTAACTTAGTGACACAAAAGAACTTGGCTGTTGCTCAGGGAAATAAAACAGATGCACAAAATTATGCCACACGCCTTGCAGAGATAGATAGGATGATTTCAGAAACTTCTCGTTCCCCTAAACAAGATTCGTGGGCTCGTGTTAACGAGCGAAATCGATTAAAAAATTTAGAAGATTCACGCAGAGCAGAAGAGGAGGCCAGAAAAAGTAGAAAAGGTAGTTCATTGTATATCTTTTTTTTTTTTTTTTTTTTTTTTTTTTTTAACAGCTAAAGTATATAAAATTTGCTTATGATTATGCATCCTCATCGGCCACAGAATTTATTCCTAGGAAATCCATTAAGGCTTCTATAAATGATTCACCAACCTCAAAAACAAATGGAGATAGAACTGAACAATTTGAAAAAGCAAAAAGGTCATCATTGACGCGTTATGAAGCCATGATTAATGACGTTCAGATCGACCTTCTTCTCCCTCCAGATCCGGAGTATGAGAAAATGCGAGACCAAACAGAAGAATATTATGAAGCAAGATATTCAGAATTCAACGTTGAACATTCTTTGGAATTGATTCGTAAGATAGTTAAACAGTCCTCTCAAACACAACAACAACCGGATGTTCCACAACAGCAACAGCCACAATTGCCACCGCGCGAAGAATCTAAGAGTATACAGCATTATACAGCCCAACCGCCACATTCGTCATGGAATTCAGATAGTGCAATCCCGTCATTAAAAGATTTGCACTATGAAATTTGATTACTACGATACATGACTGGATTCATTGTTTGACAAAATTTAAATAATAGTTTCCGTAAAGTTGTGCCTATTAGTTAATTTTCATTTGATAATTGATTTAAGAAACTATTAATGGTTTTAGATTTTATAGTGAAAAACTTACAAATTTTTAAAATAAAATGGTTATAATCACATTACGGCGCATTTGTCAGACAAAGCTCACCGATTCAAGTACTAGTTCCAACTTAAATTTTAATAGCCAAACTATATATTAATCGATCAATGCTAAATTTTTTGGATTTCTGATATTGTGTCTATTCATTTTCCTCGCTATATAACCCATTTTGACGCACCTCAATAGGCATAAATTTATATATAATGATGTACCCCCCACTTGGGATATTGATTAGTATAGTCAAAGATTAGTATCACATATTGGCTTTAGTAGTCAAAATTTTTATATTTTATAAATGTGTCGTAATGATTCTTATAAAACTGATAATTGCCATAGATTTAAAGGAATGATGATTGCAACAGGAACGATTGTTCAAATTCGTATAAATTATTCTGATATAGTTACATAATTAAAGATAGTAGTTCTATTTTAAAATTATATATAAACTTGATGGAAAATATTTTTTGTAATGTAAATTATAAAACTTTTTTATTTTTTATTTATTTTTTTATTTATATAATGTCATAGCAGAAACTTTAAAATACAAAGTAAAAATTTAATTATAAAAGAAAATTCTTTAAATAAAGATTTTTAAACTACATTTGTGTTGCTAAAAAAAGACATTCAATGTGATATTACACTCTTATTTTCTATTGAGTATCATAAATAACTATTTTAAATTATTTTCTAGTTAAAATAGGTTGAAAGAAACCTTAGATGAAAGTTAAGACATTATATAAAGCATATGGTTAAGAAGTAACCTTGTAGATGTTATTTTTTAATAAAATATGTAATATTAATAGATTATATAGAGCTTAAGAAATTGTTAATAAGGATAAATATTATAAGAAAGTAAATTTTTTTACATTTGGTTTTAGAAATTATATTTCAAAAAAGTTTCTATTAATGTTAAAAAATGTGTAAATCATAAATCTTAATAATATTAAGTAAAAAGATTGTTGATAAGATTAATTAAAAAGTTATTTGTTTGCTTATTTAAAAAAGTTTTGATGTTGTTGTAGATTGTTATAAAAAAAATAAAAAGATACCAAATAAGATATATAAAATTGATTGGTAGTCTAGGTTGGTAAAGTTAATTGTAAAGTTTATAATTATATTGAAAATAGATAGTATTAAGTTATTAGATATTTAAAGGAAAATAAGTATTAATTAAATTATATTAAGAATTACTTAATTAATATTAATAAAATTGTTTATATAAAGTATAAGATGAAGTGTATCTTTGAGGTTTGTGTAGTAAGAATATGTTATAAATATTAAAATTTTTTATAATAGATAGGTTATCAATAAGAATATTAATATAAAAAAAGTATTTTTGTATGTCAAATTTTATTATAAATTTGATTATTTGAAAGTTAAAAGTTAATTTCTAAGATATTTTGAAAGTATTTAAGTATAAATCAGGATAAAAGTTCTTGAATTTTGATAATGTTTTTAATAAAAATATAAAATTTGAATAGAATTAGATAATTATTCTATAGAAAATAAGTTAAAGTAATAGGTAGTAATAGTTTAAAAATTATATCAACCATACTTTTTTTATAATCATTAAAAAAATAAACAAAATAAAAAAAAATTTTAAAATATAATAAATAGAATTTAAATAAACTAAGTAATATACAAGAAACAATTACAAATACAAAAGACAAACTCTTACAACAACATTAACTATTATACTAAACATTAAAACAAGTATTAAAACTAACAAAAGTTTTTTGTAAGCTTGGTAAAAGTAGACCTGTTTTAAAAACAAGAAGTAGAATATATATTAGTATATATATCAAGAAGTATTAGACAAAATATAAATATTTAAAAACAAAACAAAACATTTCAAATACAGAAACAACCTATATGCAATCTAAAAGAAAATGTTTCAACTTTTTATACTCTACTAAACACTATATAAAAATTTCAAAAAATAGGCAAAATAGTTTATTTTTAATAAAACATGATATTATATAAAACAACAATAGTTATAATTAGAAACAATAATAACTATACAAATAATATTGTAATAAATAACAAAAATATTGTTAGAAAAATGTATAAAGTCATATTATAAAACTATATGTCTTTTGTTATGCTCTACATTTTTATTAATGATATAAAATTATTTAACATAATAAAATCTTAAATAAAACATAGGTGTGGTGATCTAATAAAGTAAATAGGTTTTCAATCTCCAAGTGGCAGATCTAGAGTTCAAATCCCAGTGATAGCAAAAGTTTGCAATTCTTTCTGTATTACAGTTAACTGTTTTTTATAATTTGTTAAGATTAGATATCTGTAACTTATGTTATATCAGTATGACTAATATAATATTGTATAAAGAAACTCTAACTAGTACCAGGCAGTGTGAATCTAAGATAAGTTCTTAGGCTATATAAATTACAGAAACCAAGTAAGAAGATAGAAGCTTATTTGAAAGACCTGAATAAAGAGATAATCTAAACTTTTAACTGTGCTACTGTAAAGACTAAACTTATGAAATAGAGCTAGAACTTGTGAAACTAGGCAAATATATCAGTCTTTGAGAAGGGACTGAATGAACCAATCAGGTTACCAGAATTTCTAAATTTCAAAAGAAAAAAGTATATGCCAGTAAACATATAAACCAAAGACATATAGTTATAACCTATCTTTCTAAACTATTTGAAATAGTAGCTTAATAAAACTTGAATTAAATATCAAAATAGTAAGAATATATTGTGAAGTCAGTACTGAGATTAGAGTAAACTTTACAAGAGCATAACAGTTTAATGATATGTCCTGATTACCAGTATTGGTCTCAGTTATAGTGATACCAGATTAGCTAAAAGAATGAAATAAGAAGATTCTGAAAGGTTTAGTACAAGGTCAAAGGTTTCAAAGAACTGCTTTAAAAACTTAGTAGCTATAGCATATTTTCATTAGCATTGGTTAGGGTCATTGGTAGACAGAGATAAGTAGGTGAATACAGAAACTAAAGTAGTTAAATAGAAAACCTATAAGCAGGTTCTAGGTATGGTAGCTAATGTAGAATCTTCAGGCAGACTACTTAAATTAGACAATAACTAAAGTTATACAAGTGACTAGTTGTATACTCTTCTTATGATTGCTTTCTGTGGTTGTAATGCAACTATTAGCCAAATATACTATTAATAAAATTCTGAGTCACAAGTACTCATTTTAATATTTAAAAAAAAAAAAAAAAATAACAAAAATATAAATATAAAAAATATAGAAAAACAGATGTATAAAAATAATATCAATAGAAGACTATATTTAAAAATTACAATATAAACAATAACAATAATGCAAACTAATACAAGTTCTATAATTATATATTAAAACTAAATATAAAAAATCCAATAAATACTAAAAATAATATAATTGTAATGCAAATACAAAGTTGAACCAAATATATAATATAACAGTTAGACTTGCAGATTGTCAAAAAATTCAATACAACAATCTGGTCATTAAACAAAATAATTACATCATTAAATAACATCTAAAAATAAAAAAAAAACATAACAAAATACAAATTAAAAACAATTAATAAAATATCAAATTCTAGCAGCAATATATCTTAAATTTAAGTATCTAGATTTAGCTTTTTTTATAAAAAATAGACAAACTATACTTGCTTATCAGATTAAATTTACAAACCTATTTAGAAAAGCTATTAAGAAGTATAAAAACAAAAATGGAATTACATTAATAAACAGACAAACTTGAAATACTATTTAACAAATAGTAATATAAAAACTTATAAAAAAATACTTAATATACTTTAATTTTAGATATTGCAAACCAAATAATATCTAAATATTATTATAATATTATTTAAACATGAAATTAATCAGACATACAGCATATTATTCCTTAATTTGTAAGCTTTTTTAAACAATTTGTTTAAAAAATTGCTTATGGTCTATTTTTTTTAAATTTTAAAATATTTAAATAAAATATTATTTGATAATATTTTAAAATAAGAATTATATTATAACAGTATTTAATTTTATATTATAAGAAAAAAAATATATATTAAAGTATAATGATCTAGTAAAATGATTAGGTTGTTAACCTTTCAAATAGTAGATATTCAAATCTCATTGATAACAAAAATTTGAATAATTATTTATATAATATTTGTATTATAATAATTGTTATTAATGATTGAATTAGAATACTTGTAATAATGATTGCACTAGTATGACTGACAGGTTATAGGCATCTGTATAAATATAGCATTATACAGAAGAATGCAAACCAACAATCAAATAGTGCAAACACTAAATAAGTTCTTGTGACTATATAAATCTGTTAAAATTAGGTAACAAAAAGTTTATTTAAAAAGACTCAAATAGAAAAGTAGCTGAATTTTTGATAGTGTTATTGTAAAGACTAGTTTAAGAAAACAAATACCAAGATCATAATATCTGAATAAGCAAGAATCTCTGAGTTAAGAAAGGCTTAGAAGTACTACCAACTAGGCTATTAGAATAAATTAAAAAAAAAAATATTAGATCAACTTGATATACTGATATACTAGTTATAGTCTTATATAAGTTATTTGAATTAAAAGTTTTGTAAAAAAACTGAGATATACTAAAGTATTGAAGTTATGTTGTAAAGTAGATGCTAGAGTTCAAATAAACTTTATAAGAATATAGTAGTTAAATAATATAACTCTGATTATAAGTATTGGTTCTGTTATAGTAATACTGAATTAGCTATAAAAATAAATACAAAAGATTCTGAAAAGTTTACTTTAAAAATAAAATAGTCCTAAGGTTAAAATGATAATTTAAACATCTGGATATAATCCAATAATATTAATACAAGTTGTAGATTCAGAAAGTTTAAAATAGAACATCTAAATAGAGATGTTAAATACAGCAATTAATAAAAAAACCTTTGGATAGACTTCTTAAATAGATAATATAAAAAATTATATATATAATTAATTGTACACTCTTTTGTAATAGTTCAATAAACTACATTACCAAAAAAGTCATTAATAAGGTGTGGTAACTTAGTAAAGTGAATAGGTTATTAACCCCAAAGTGGCAAGTCTAGAATTCAAATCCTAGTGATAATAAAAATTTGCAATTCTTTCTGTATAATGATTAATTGTCTTTTGTAATTGGTTAGAATTAGTTACCTGTAACTTATATTATATTAGCATGACTAGAAGGTTTAGACACTCATACAACATTGTACAAAGGAACACAAACTGGTACCAGGCAGTGTAAATCCAAGATAAGTTCTTAAACTATGTAAATCACAGAAACCAAGTAAAAAGATAAAAGCCTACTTGAAAGATCCAAGTAGAAAGATAACCCAAACCTTTGACAGTGCTACTGTAAAGACTAGACTAGAATTTGTGAAACTAGACAAATCTACTAGTCTTTGAGAAGAAACTGAATAAACTAACCAGGTTATTAAAATTTCTAAATTTTAGAGAAAAAGAATATATGTTGACAAATATATAAACTAGAGATGTATTGTTTTGATATATCTTTCTGTGCTATCTGAAATAGCAGCTTGGTGAAACTTAAATTAAATATCAAAGTAGTAAGGATATGTTATGAAGTCAGTACCAGGGTTGGAATGAACTCTACAAAGATATAGCAGTTTAATGATATGTCCTGACTGCTAGTATTGCTCTCAGCCATAGCAATACCAGATTAGCTATAAGAATAGGATACAAAAGATTCTGGAAAGTTTAGTACAAGGTCAAAGATTTCAAAGAACTGCTTTAAAGACTTAGTAGTTATAATATATTTTTATTAGCATCAGTCAAGATTATTAGTAAGCAGAAGTAGATGAGTAGATACAAAAACTAGAGTAGTTAAATAAGAAACTTACAAGCAGGTTTCAGATATGGCAGCTAGTGTAGAATCTTTAAGTGAACTACTTAAATTAAACAATAACTAAAATTGTATAAGTAACTAGTTGTATACTCTTTTTATAGTTGCCTCCTATGGTTGTAATGCAACTATTAGCCAAATATACTATTAATAAAATCCTAGGTTACAAGTACTTATCTTAATATTTAAAAAAAAAAAAAAAGTTATTAATAAAAAGTTAAAAAACAAAAGAGATTATCTTAATACTAATATATATATATATATGTTGCTTATAAGCTAAAAATAAACAAATTTAGAAAATATTTTTAATCAAAAAAATTATTTATAAAATTTTAACAAACTTTTTAATATTAATTTTAAACTATAGTTCTTAATACAATATTTTAGTTTTTTTTTTTTTTTTTAAATAGTAAGGTGAGTACTTGTGGCTCAGGATTTTATTGATAGTGTATTTGGC
>CAJVQA010006877.1:0-14403 GCA_910591915.1 Cetraspora pellucida | reverse complement strand
TTAACATCACTGGTTATCTCAGATGTACCAGATCATCGTTCTCAACTTTCGGACTAATTTATCCTTAAGATAAACCCCTCAGAGCCTTCTGTACACATTTTTACAGCTGACCTAGGTATTACTATGGCAGAACCAACACTTGCGATTAGGGCTAACCATTAAATCACTATGCTCTTGTAAAGTTTACTTAGATCCCAGCATCTACTTCACAGCATAACTCCAGTACTTTAGTATACTTTTGCTTTTTCTGCTGCCTTTTTATCAAACTCCCAATCCAGATAGCCCATATAGGACTATGACTGGTCCATTGGTATATCAAGTCAGCCTGATATTCTTTTCCTTTGGTTCATTCTGGTGGCCTGGTTGGTGGTACCTCCGAGACTCCTAACCCAGAGGTTCTTGCCCATCTGGCTACTAGAACCAGGTACTAGACCTGAGTATCTGTTTCGCTAGGCTAGCCTTTACAGTAGGGCCATCAAAGATTTAGCTACCTCTCTACTTAGGTCTTCTCAAGTAAACTTTTTGTTACCTAATTTCAACAGATTTACACAGCCACAAGGACTTATCTAGTGTTTGCATCATCTAATTTGTTAGTTTGCATTTCTTCATATAACTCTGACATTGCACAGATGCCCCATGACCGGCCAGTCATGCTGGTGTGACCGCTATTACAGGTATCCTAATCCAATCATTAGTAACAGTTGTTGTAATACAAATATTACATAGGTGATTATCCAAATTTTTTGCTATCAATGGGATTTAAACACCCAACCTACCACTTGAAGGGTTGACAACCTAACCACTTCACTAGGTTGCCACATCCTAATACAGTTAATTTTAATATGTTTACTTTTCTATAGTTTGTATTTTTATCTTCTGACAATATATTTATTTGTACCTGTATAATAATTATTTCTTATATAATATTATGTTAACATTATTTATGAGTTATAGTTATATATTTGTCAGTTATATTTTATATAAGTATAATACATTCTTAATAGTTCAAAAATATGATCTACAATAATAAAATTAAGAATAAAAGGTAGTATTTTAAAATTATATATAAACTTAATAGTAAATTTTTTTTATCTGGCATTTACTATTTGATGAATTTTGTAATTATAAGCTGTTACTAGTTATTTGAATTTATACCATTTTATGATATTTACAATTTACTATATAAATAAGTAAAATATATCATATATAGCTAAACTGTTATTATATAAAAAATTTAGCAATATTAAAAATTTTTTAAAATTGCTTATGCTAAGCTAAGACCTTAATTAGACTTGAATATTTTTTATTATTTTGATCATAATTAATTACATACATTAATATCTAATTATTATTAAATATACAATTGTTATAGTATTTTTTAACAATTGTTATAGTTTTATAACTATGTAATCACTTGTTTTCATTACTAGTTAAATTAGATATATGTTTTTGAGACTTATTTTCTCATTTTTTAAAAGTTCATTTGTCATATAAAAATTTCTATGAAATTCATGTTCGTTTATTCTCTAAATTTTCATTAATTTAACAAGAATAAATCGTTTTTTGTTAAAAATTTATCAAAGTTTAACAAACTTAAATTATTACTTGCACAGATGTATCTTCACTTATATAATTATCTTCAGATATATAATTTTGTAAGTTTTCATAATCATCAGCTTCAGAATCAGAATTTTTAATTGAATCTTAAAATGCTTCAGTAGATGATGAAGATAGAGTAATTATTTTATTAAGGATATTTGCTAATGTTTCTCTTTTATAATTATCTGTAGGTTTTGCATAAGCATAATATCTATCAGAAGATTTGTGTCTACTAATTGCATGACCAGTATTTTCAGATACTCCAATGCTAAATAATTTCATAATACTTGTTTTTCTACCTAAATGATTACTGATATTTTTTTTTTAATATTTATTTCATATTCAATGCATATCAATTTAAAAAATAAATGGATTGTATGATTAGCTAATAGTTTATCTAAATACTAGTTTCCTTTAACAATAGCTTTATTAATAATTTATTAGCCTATATATTAAATATAAAAATCTGTATATAATATAACATTATATAAATATTATATTATCATTTGGACTTCGAGAAGCAGAAAGATAAAAATTTGAACACTTGGAGTTTTTAGGACATAAAGAAATATATTTTCTTATATCAGCATTTGGTCTTGTAGCATTTTGTGAATCAGATAGAAAAGGTATAGTTAAATCAAACTAACTTTCATCTATTCCTCCTTGGTTATTTTTCTGTTAGGTTTTTTTAAAAATAATACTATTTAGTGTGTCTACAATTTGCTATAAATGCAAGTTAGTATGTTTACTACCTCTGGCAGCACCAAGTATAGAAATCCAGAAAAAAACCTATTTTAGTAATCCTAAAGGAGTATTTGGATCTAGTACTTCATAGTTAATATATGTCGAATTTTTTCATTAGTTAAACTATTAGTAGATTTTGATTCTCCAAGTTTTTTTTTTTTTTATATTTTTAAGTAAATTATCAAATTGTGCATACAAATCAGAAAACACATTTTTGGCATGCAAATTATATTTCTAACCAGATTTTACATCTTGAAGATGACAGTTGATTGTTGACAAAGCATTCTTTAATGAAGTTCTTGAATAATGTCTACCTTTTTGAGGTATTATATTACATAAAAATTAGGATACTTAAAGTTCAATTATTTCCTTACTAAGACTTTCAAGTGGTTCATTATAATTAACATCTGACCACTATTGATTCATAACTTTAATTCATCACTCAGTATTTTTGACTGTATTTTCTGGAATATATTTCTTAGCAAGTGCTAAAAGTTGATCAGTAAAAGGTAAAAAATTAGATCATTCACCTATATTTGAGTTTGATTTAAGAAAGAAAAGATTATAAAAAAAAATAAACTATTGCTTATATTTATAATTTTTATAACTGATAAATTTTGTAATCTGTTAAAATTTTTGTAATTAATAGTTAATATAGTGATAAGTAATAATAAACTATATTAGGTTTTTACTTTATATTGGATAAAACAGTTATGAGGCACTTGTGCCTCATAACTGTAGTACAATTCACATTTTTACAGATATTTTAAAACTGGCATAACATGATAATGCCATGCCAGCTTCGAAATATCTGTAAAAATGTAAATTGTACCTTACTAGTATTTGCACATGTAATTTGCTGTTCACATTTTGTACACCTTCAGTGCTTAAAATCGACCAATCAAATCACATTCTGCAAATACTATAGTTATTCAACACTTCATGCCTCATAACTATTAATTATATTTAATTTTATAAAAAATTATTATTATTATTATTATTATTATTATTTAAGATGAAGTTATATCCTCTAGTCTTTATTAGTATATTTATTATAGCTAGTACAAATCTATTTATACATTATCTATCATTATATATCTTATTTAGACATAAAACTCAGATATTTTTATTTGTGACCTAAACCTATCAGAGTTTTGTATTGTGTTCTACTTATATCTAATCTGGATTTTTGTTTTACTACTAATTATATTAAGTAATCTGCATATTTCTCTCATATCGCATAACCTATTTTAACAACTCTCAAATTGGTCCATTATGTTGTTCACTTCTTTTGAGCTACCATCTTTGATTTGTCTAAAAAGTGCCTCTCTAGCATGTATCTTAAGTCAGGTTTTTGCTGCTATTGCTAACTTCTCAATTTAGATATTGATAGCATGTATTTTAAGTCAAGTTCCTGCTGCTGCTACTATTTTACAACCCTTCTTGGTCTTGGTGTCATGTCTAACAGATTGTGCATCTAATCTGTCTCTTAAGTACTTTCTTTTATAGTATAGATGGAACTTTATTTCAGGAATGAATACACATTCTCTTTTAGCCATAGATTAATGTTTCCACTAGTAATACAGAGTTCTAAAAATTTCAACTTTTAATTTAGATATCTCAACCATGATTAGTATAGTATTTATATTAGTATGTTTCACTTGTTTCACTATAGGCTTCCATATAGATATAACAAGAGCTCTAGTTTAGAATCTTTAGATGTACAGAACAGGCTACAACTTCTCTATGCAGATGGCTACTTTCTATTTTTAGACATTTCATAATGCCAGAGATGCTTCTAATCTTAATAAGACTAATCTATTTTCACAAACCTTTTATGCATGTACTATTTCTCTTACCACTCCAGTTCATATTATCTTGATATCATCTTCCTAATTAAGTACTTCACAAGTTAAATATGAAGATGTTGGTACTGTCCTGTCTTCAGAGAACTTATATGCACAACCTTTTATGCAATGAAACTTTCTATAATATTACTATCACATATAGTGTCTATACTCTGCAAAGTTGGTTTATTTCCAGAAATTTATTTTTTTTGTTATATATTATACTTAAACTTAACTACAGAGCTTTGTGTTCAATTACAGGCCTCTTATAGGTTATATAAGCTAAAATTTTTTGATTTTGCCTTTAGTTAGACTTGAACTATTGACCTTGACTGTAGAGATATAGAAGTTTAACTATTAAACTATGGGACCCATACCTATTTATAAAAAATTATATTAAATAAACTAATTTTAATTTATAAAAAAAGTTTGTAAAATAGATTTTTCTGATTCTAATAATAATAAAATCATTAATATTAAGTAAAAACACAATAAGATATGACTTTTTAAATATTAGATATAAAAATTTATTAATTAAATTAACTTATAGAGTTATATAAATTAACTAATCAAATCTAATAATCTTGTATAATCCTGTCAAATTTTAGAGAACACTGGAAAACTTTGTAATATATACAAGTATATTTTTTTAAAATAATACAATACTTCAAAATTTTACTATAATAGATAAATAATTTTATTTCTAATATTATAAATTTTTTTATTGATTAATTAAAAAATAAAAAAGTTTTATTAGTAGCATATATTAATTTTAGATGAAAATTTCAAAATATCATATATTTCTATATAAAAATGATTTATATTATCTCCTACTCTTAAACAATTAGCAACAATCTCAATTTCTTAATTTGATATTAGCAATTACAGAGTTAATATATAATCTAATTATAATATTTAAACCAAATTAAATATTATTTTATTGCTATGTATAAGCATTAAAAATTTAGATTAGAACTCTGTTAATTATCAAAATATTCAAAAAAAAGTATCATACAAATTAAGCAAAAATCAAATAATAAACATTATATAATAAACTTTAGGATGTTGCTCATAAAGCTACAGAAATCACTGCAAATTCTAATAATTACAGTTTTTTAAAAATACTTAATAACTATATAAATTAATCTATACACAATTCAAGTGAATCTCAATTAAATATTTTTATTAATAAGAATCAGTTTACAGAAAAAAGTAATGAAAGTAACCAAATTCAACATACAATTAAAAAACAAGAAAAAAGAAGACCTCCAGAAAGATTTGCAAAAAAATTATATATACTGAGTAGTTTAAAAAAAGAAAATTTAACTATAGTTTCTTAAAATATTGATAATAATATTTCTAATATTAGAAAATACAAATATAGTCTTTATAATTTATTTTTTTATACAAAAGCATGATGTTCAAATAGGCAATCATTGCAAGAACTTTATTGTGAATAACAAACTAAATAATAAAAAATAAAAAACTACTATATGTATATGAGTTGTTATTTTATATATAATTATTAATAAAAAGTATATTAAGCTTGAAATTTTTATTTTTATCTTAGTTACATAATTCATTTTAAGCATATTTGAATTAATATTAGTTAATAGTAATTTATCTTTAATATCTATTTTTTTTTGGATATTAAGATGAGGTCATGCTCTCTAGTTTTTATTAGTATATTTGTTATAGCTAGTACAAATTTATTTATACATCATCTATTACTATATATCTATTTAAACATAAAATTCAAACAATTTATTTGTGATCTAAACCTAACAGAGTTTTGTATTATGTTCTACTTATATCTAACCTGAATTTTTATTTTACTACTAATTATATTAGATAATCTACATATTTTTTCATGTCTCACAACCTATTTTTAACAACTTGCAAATTAGTCCATCAGTTTATTTACTCTTTTTGAGCTTTCATCTTTGGTTTGCTCAAAGGGTGCCTCTTTAGTATATATTTTAAGCCAGGTTTCTGCTGCTACTATTAACTTTCCAATTCAGATACTAGTAATATGTATTTCAAGTCAGGTTCTTGCTGTTGCTGCTGAATTGCAACTCTTTATAGTCTTAGTATTATTTTCAACAAATTGTGCATCAAAGCTGCCTCTTAAATACTTTTTTTTATGATATAAATAAAACTCTATTTCAGAGATAAATACACATCTTTTTCTAGCTATTGATTAACATTTTCACTACTATTATACAATGTTGCAAGTTTTTCTTTATTCTGTTTTCAATCATATGCAATCTTTCTGTCTTTTTAAAAACATCTTAGTCTGAATCTATATTTAGACTAAGGTGTCTATACTGTGTTCAAGTAGGTTTTTATTTCTAATTTAAATATATCAACTATAATTAGTATAGCATTTATGTTGATATATTCTATTTGTTTTATCATAAGCTTCCATATAGATGTGATTAGAGCTTTGGTTTAAACCCTTTAGATATACAAAACAGACTACAACTTCTTTATGCAGATGGCTACCTTTATTCTTAGTTATTCTACAGCATTAGAGGTACTTCTAATCTTGATAAGGCTAATTTTTTGTTATAAAGCTTCTATACATATACTGTTTCTCTTATTATTCCAGTTCATATTACCTTAATATCACTTTTTCAATCAAGTACTCAACAAGTTGGATATGAAGATGTTGATACTGATTCATTTTCAAAGAACTTATATGCACAATCTTTTGCATAACAGAACTTTTTGTGATGTTGCTATCATATGTAATGCTCACACTCTGCAAAAACAGTTTCTTTTTAAGAATTTCTTTTTTCATTATATATTGTACTTGAACTTAACTACAGGGTTTTATATTCAATTACAGGCTTTTTATAGATTATAGAAGCTAAATCTTTTGATTTTTATCTCCAGCTGGATTTGAACCATTGATCTTAATCATGGGAATATAGGAGCTTAATCATTAAGCTATAGGATCCATATTTATATCTTTAATATTTTGTGTAATTTATAAAACCATATTATAATATAAGGTTATTAATTCTAATATCAAATCCTTTACAAAGTTAAAAATGATATTGTGTAGTTATTATGCAATTAATTTGTATATAAATACAAGTTTTTATTATTAAATACATATCAATATATGACATATGTCAAATTGGTTTTTAGTTTGTTAAACTTAAGCTAAACAAAATAATTATTAGCAAAACTTTAAGATTAGTATGAGCTAAGATTATATTGATGCTAGTCAGAAGTTTTTAATTTATTTGTTTGATCTAAATCAAGTTAAGAGTCTAGTATTATCTATATTAACAAAATTATAAATGCAAAATATTTTGAAAGATTTTGTATAGTGCAATTATTCAAATTATTGTGAAAGAAATTTTAAAATTTTTGCAAAATACAAAATATTTTGAAATATTGTGAAATAAATTTCAAAATTAATTATGACAATCATTAAATTATAAATATATAAAAAATTATTCTAATTTAAATTTTAATTATTATTATTTATTTCTATACTATAAAAAAACTTTTGAAATATTGCATACATTACAAAATATATTAAAATATAATAAAAAAATTATCTAAATTTGTAAAGGGCAAAATATTGTAAAATAAATTTAAAAATTAATAATAGAATTAATATTTAATTATAATATAGTAAAATTAATTTTAAATAAAATTTTAACTAATATGGAGGACCAGATTAATAACAGCCAGACTCAATACACAGAACAGGCTATGGTATCTTGCATAGCTGTACAAGCTGAGCATATAGTGAGTGAATTTACAAAAGAACTATTTGCTTTCTTGAACTCTATTCTATCATCTTATATCAAGGAAGAACTACAAGACTCATCTTACAATACATTATATGATCCAGACTCATGCTATAATCTGTAGTTAGCAGAATTGAAACTACCTTTACTTTCACATCCTCAAACACTTAGCTTCTTTTTAAAACATATTCATCATTACAACTATTTACAACTAAACAATTTCAACTATGTATTTACAATATCAATTAAAATTAATTATAGTGAATGCTATATACATTTATTACACAAATCTCAACCTTCATCTAAATATTTTTTTTCACAACTATCAGACTACATTTATTATCCATCCATATCCATTTCTTCTAAATTTTCTTTAATAAACAACAATATACCAAATACAAATTTAATTATAAAAAAAAATAATATAGACTACTCTTACTTTCAACTAATAGAAGCTATTTTAGAAGGTCATGATGAATTTACTATAGTTAAACAATATTATAACAATATTTAACTTAATACCTGCTACAACAAATTTCTATTCTACAATAATTTATTACTGCTTTCTTATTCACAAATTATTATTTCTTTCTTATAATATATCCACAGCTTTGGTTATTTATTTGATAATGCTTATGACTATACATTAATAATTTCTATTAAAAATAATTATAGTGAAGCTCATGTTTATCTTCCATAAGAAGCTAAATCATTACCTAATCACTTTATCCTACCAATTCAAGCTATCTGATATTATCCAAACATTTAGCTAAAATTAAATATATCAATACTAGTCTTCTCTATATCAGCACCTTTAGCTTCTATCTCTAGTAATTTAACACAACCTAGAAATTCTAATACCTCATCTCTAAATCTTATAATCTGCACTTACAATATTCAAGAATACAATGAAAATCTCAAACAACAAGTCTGAAAGGATTATTGTATCACTTATTCTTTAAATATTATCAGTATCACAAAAACTAAAATAGCAGAAAATAATGCTATTACTAAATTTCATAACTTAAAACATTATTCCTATTATTGGTTATGTACTAATAGTTCCAAAGCAGGAACTGCACTTATAATTCATAAACATCTTACACTTTATATACACAATATTCTTACTCTTTCTGGCTATACTATTGTTATAGACCCTTTTTTCAAATATAATTACAAATTCTAAATTATCTCTATATATTTACTATATAAAAACTTACAATTAAGACTTCAAATTCAAAACATCATTATTTAATGAATTCAAAAAGCTACTAACTGAAACATTCTATCCATAATACTAAATGACTTTAATATACCACTTAACAACTCTACCTCTTTATTTATCAAATACAAACTACTGCAATTCCTACAATATAATAATATCTATAATCTAGCAAATCATACAAATACCTCTTCTCATATCTGGCATAGCAGTAGATACCACAGTACTATTGACTATATTTGAACCTGCCTTCTTTTACTTAAATACCTTAATTCATTTTACTTGAACAATGCGAAAAGCTATACTTAAAGTGATCACAAAATTTTTATATTCTTTTAAATATTTCTTTTTGTCTTTACAGGCAAAAGCAGATATTTAACTAGAACCAAACACAAAACTTTTAACTACAAAGCAATGAACAAAGAGCAATAAAATCTTTGCTGATCAAGTTTTACTAAAGTTCACTATAAACAAAACACTTCTTTTTATTCAAACTTCTGAATTTCTTGAAACTACCTAGCACAAAATTCAAACTAGTATTATTAATGCTGCTACTAAATGCATTTTTAACAAAAAAACAACTATTCACAACTTCTATCACTCATTTTCAGCTAAAGCTACTTTACTTCATTTAAATCTTAAAAAACTCAATAAAATTATTAAACAAGTTAAAGCCTCTTTAACTAACTCATTACCTATATCTATACATCTTAATTCTACTATATACTATCTTAACTTAACACATCATCTTAATATATCTCTTATACCTAACTCTTATAAGCTTATACCAAGCTGGATTACCAATACTAATACTGAATGACAAGCTCTTTATCATGCCTAAAACATAAAAAACATTAAACAAATTCAAGAACAAATAAATCAGCATACTAATCTTAGATGTTCTAAATTTTAAACCAATTCCAAACTTACAATTAACAGCATATTCAACTGTTACAAGGATTCAATAAAATTTAATAACATAAAAACATCAAATAATACAATTACAAATTTCAAATTAATTAAAGAACATATCCAACATTATTTTGACAACTGAACTGCCTACAGACCTATTAATAATTATAAATTTAATACTAACTGGTTAGAGAAATATGAACCAAAAGCTATCACTAGTTCAGACTATTATAATTTAGCCTTGGCTGAATTTTTACTTGATGAAATTACTAGAACTCTTAATCAACTTCCTAATAACAAAGCATGTAGACCATCTGAAATTAGCTATGAAATGCTTAAACAGGCTGGTTCTATCTTTCTTCAAGCAATAGTTGCCCTTTTTACTTGATGCATTTAAACTTCTCATATATCTAAGCAATAAAAAAAGGTTACATCTTTCCAATATCTAAAAAACCTATCTTTGATGAAAATCTTTCTAATACAAGACCTATCAGCTTTGTCGAACATATTAAGAAACTATATATAAAACTTCTTACTAATTATTTTAATTTAATACTCATATAACATTCTATTCTATCTTCTTACAACTATATTGCTTTATCTGGCAACAGCACATCTATTTCAATACATATACTTAACAATATTATTGAAGATGCTAGTTGCAACAACAAACAATTATGGCTTCTGTCTTAGAACATGAGCAAAGCATATGATTCTGTCAATTTAGAGCTTTTTACAAAATCTTTTAAATGGATATTAATGCCTCTAACTCTTATTAATGTGCTTACCAATCTTCTTACTGATTACCAAAATCAAGTTATATCTAATCTTGGTCTTACCAACTTTTATTCAGTTAAAAATAGTATATATTAAAAAAAAACTATAACTTCATTATTCTGAAGAATCTATTATGATCTTCTAATTTATAAAATTGCTTTACAATTTTTAGGTTATTTTTTATCTGCATCTTAAAAAACCAACTTATACTTATCTCAAACTCAAACTTTAAAAGCATCTGTATCAGTTCTAGATTATATGAATGACATTCTCTGAATTGCAAGTTCAAAAAAGAGCTTAACCTAATAACTAAAACTGTCACATCCTTCTATCAAAATAGCCAATATTCAGATTAATCTGACAAAGTCTATTCTAGTTACAAATGTCTCTACCACTTCTATGTAGTTTTCTGTATCTCTAATTTATTCTATTTCTAAAAATCAACTCTTCAATTTTCTTGGATATTGGTTTACAGTTAATAACAAACAATTCCAAGCTATTAAACTAATAAAAGAAGAGGCTTATAATCTTATTAACATTACTAGCACAAAGAAAATTACTAACAAACAAATTGTTTATATGATCAATATAGTAATCATTTTAACTTTGGAATATTGATTATATAATATTATTCTTCCTTATACTACATGTAATCAAATCTTATTCAAATACTTTACTATAGCAAAACACAAGTCTTATCTTTCTAGATCTATATCAAATAACATAATGCTTAATCTATATTTATATAATATTTATAATATATAGAATATTTAACTTAAACATCATATTTTTAACTACCTTCAACAAATCAACAACTTTACCTTTTTTGGCATTACAACTTGAATTAAACTTTAACAACTACAAAATAACTCATAGTCTTCTATTAATATGTTACATCATTCTAAACTTATCATTAAACTTTAAAATTATTCAATTTTTTATTTACCTTAGCTTAGTAATCTCAGCCAATCCTAATATTATATGGTCTCATATAATTAGTAATAAAGGCCAGTCACTAGAATTATTTTTATCTTAGCATTCTAAATACCCAATCTCTAAAAAGCAACTTAAACAATCAAATATTATGTATTTTGAACAACTTTGCATAGCTAATAACAGTATCTTACTAGATTGAAAACATCTTTCATCTAGACTTTTATACTTGTCTAAAGGAAGAAAACCTCTTTGGTTTTTTTACTTAGAAGACACAATTCTAGTACACCCTTACTACTGAAATATATTATCATACTACCAATTACCTGGTCATAATTCTTATGCCTATTATACTATTAATACATCTAAAAAACTCACAAAATCTAAACTTTGGTTTTTTTTTATATTACAATGAAGAAATTATTATTAAAAAAATATGAAAAGACTTTTTCTCATCTAACCATTACTTCATCATTTACTAAATTTCTAATATAGATTTAATTACTCAAAATTTTATCTTCTACCTTCCGCTAAATACAAATGATGTACAGAATGCTATCTTAATTCTCATAGAATTAATCAAACTTGTATTGTCAAACTTTTTGCAATTATTTCAACACAATTTTTTGGCAGAACTAATTCCAAATACCAACTTAACCTCAATGCAAACTACTTGGACCTTATCTGCTCTATGGCTGTCAAGTATCCAAACCATATTCCTTCTCTGCCTATAATTTCTATTACTAATTCAATCATCTCTGAAATTTTTATTCTAAGTGAAACTACTAACAAACTTATATCTATCTCTCAACTTAACTACTCTTATTAACAACTATTCTTTTATATTAATGGCTCAGTAATTAACATTGGTAATGCATAATAGGTATTGGTTGGATCCAAGTTGATAATAATAACCAAACTATTAACTTCTTTTCTGCTAAAATACAATTCTAGTTCTTATTATATAAAGCTAAGCTCATCTTAATTATTACTGCAATTTTAACAATGCCATGCAATTCAGTAGTCAATATTTTTACTGATTCTTAATTAGTAATTTTCAAATTTAATAATCTTTAACTTCATTTAAATCATCTCAATAAGTTATTCAAATTCAACTCATAATCTATTTGGCATACTTTTTCTAATATTATTAAATCATATAAATTACAAATTATTTTTTACAAAGTGCAGGCTTATATAGATAATAATCTTAATAAGCAAGCAGACTTTTTTACCAAACATTTATTATCACCACTTCTTTTATTTAATTATACAAATCTCTATAACTTTTACTATATTTTTCAATAGAAGCAATATTAAGTAGAACTTTCTACAAGATATTTTATTAAGTAAATATATAAAGCTCACATATTAGCTATATAGTTATCACAAAAATGTAATAGTGAGTAGTTATACTTTAATCAGGATATTGACTGAAGATTTATTTGGCTTTATTTTAATTACAACCAAAAACCTTCACACAATATTACTAATTTTAGACTTAATCAACTAAAATCTTTTAAAATCAAAATCTTTCTTAATGAGTTACCAATATACTAACTATTTTATACTATTTACCCAAACCAATATCCAGATACTAATTGCTTTCACTATAACCTAGCTAACTCTCATTTCTACTGGCATACTTGTGCTAATGCACTTTTGCTTAATCAAATTATTCAAACATTTACCAATTAAATTATCTTTAGCAAATTATCTGATCTTGATACTTATCAAAAAAATGATCTAATTTATAAAATTCTACATTATCTAGCACTCAATCTTCTATACATCTTACCTAATATATTTTATCCTAACTTTACTCTCAAAGAACTTATTTCAAAGTCATTCATATAAACAGTTCAAAACTCTGACATATTATATAAAACTGTTTCTTAAGTTATTATTGATATTCTTCTCAATATTAATAAACAATTATATAAACAATTATGGAAAATATATTGCATTCATTTCTCTAACTAAAAAAAACAACAAAATAGATCTTAATTTTAACTAATCAACAAACTCTCAATATCATCTAATTCAGCAACTAAGTATACATATTTTTATAGAAACTATACTTACTCATACCTTTGCAGACTTTTAGATCAACTATATACTCATTCTAATATATGTCCTCCTATTGACCAAGCAATTTACAAAATTAACATTTGGTCTATTCTATAGATCAAATATAGCATATCATTAAATTATATACTAAACATTCAAATCTAAATAAGCTTTGACTACTCTAGTAGGTTTAGATTACAGATAAACTAGTCTGAGCTTTTATTCTTGCATATAATTTTTAATTTATTTGTTTTGCACAAATAGTAGTATCTGTATAGTTAGCAGTTTAATGATTAGCACTAACTGTAAATATTGGCTTCAGTCATAACATATATACATATAACTATTTTAAATTATTAATAAAGATATAAGCAAGGCCTTACCTTAATACCAAAAAATAAAAAATAAAAATAAATAATTATTAGTATTAAAATATAATATAAATTAAATATTTAAATTTAAATATTTTATAAATACTTGTTTAATATATATAATAAAATTATTTTATTTTACTATTTATTAAATATTA
>CAJVQA010006876.1:0-14404 GCA_910591915.1 Cetraspora pellucida | reverse complement strand
AAAGAGTATCATCCATATAAGCCAAGACAGAGCATTGTTTTTGTAATGAATTAGATGTTTGAAGTTTGAGGTTAGTAATCCAAGAAGATTGTAATTTGTAACCTTATATATATTATATATATTATATATATTATATATATTAGTTCTTATATATCTTAACATTACTATAAATAGTATTTATTAACAATAGAGTAGTCTTTATTGTAATAATTTATACATATAAAATATCTATAAAAGTATTACTTTCTGACTCTTCAAGAAAGTTAAGTGTTTCCATACACTTCAATAGGAAATGTCTTTATACATTTCAATAATGAATAAACTGAATACAATATTTAGTATTTTCATATACTATATATTGTTCTCTTTGCCTTAAAATCCCAAATCATTCTGTATTTTGTTAAGTTTTGTGTAGACTTTTGTATAGAATCTGTTAAGTTATAGTTATTATACTATAGTTGAGCAGCTTCTGTTATCACTATAATTAAAGAAAAAACTATAGGTTAATATTTTGGTAATAACTATAAAATAAGTTCTTAATTCACTATAGATAATTAATTTTAGTTAGTCATAAAGAAACTCTATTAATATTAGTCTGTTTGATCTGAAATTTGAAGAGTATATACTTAAAAACCTATTATATTCTTTCTACTAAGCATATATTAGTAAGAAAATTCTTCTAAAACCTGCTATTCAATGTCAAAATAGTGACAGTATTTTTGATCTGCAAAGAATTTGTAAGAAACCCTCTTGGAAAAACATTTTAACTATTAGTAAGCCAACTTTAAATGTCTATATCTCAACAACCACTAAACTGATTTTAGCATTTTGACTTTTTTTAAGACCAAATAAACTCTCTCTACAACTTTCTCTTAAGTAATAAAGTCTGTTATTATAGTAAATTCAAGAGATATTTGCTAATTTCTAAAAAATTAGAATTTAGAAGTAAAAGCATAAGTGTTTGCATTATGACATACAGCTTCTAAATTGATAGTATATGCAATTTAACTTTAAAAGATATCTATTAAAAGTATTTATACATACCCAAGAACATAGCACTCAGCTATCTATTACTAAACCAAACAATTTTTATGAAATTTGTTATCCTGTAACTACAACTATACCTCTTGATTTTTAAAACTTTTATTTCTAATATATTAGACAATATTTTGCTTATGACTTCTCTGCCAAATCTATAGAATATTTTAATCAGATTAAACAAATATATATCTAACTTAATCTATCTCAATTAAAGAATACTATCTTCAAACTTATCTTTAGTTTTAGATATTCTAGTTCTTCTAGAAAGTTTATTAATATTATTAAAAATATAGCATCTTTAGCTGTTTATACTAACTGTTATCAAAAGAACCCTTTTATATTAAGAGAAAAAAATTTGAAATCTTTCTATCATCTTGACTTTGAAATTATAATGATTCCTTTGAAATACCTTTTAATCCCCAATAACATATATCTAATCTTTTACTTAACTAACAAATTCAAATATTATAGCCACTACAAATGATGTTCTTGACTACTTAAAAGAGAGTAAAAAAGATGAAAATGTTGTCTGCATTGAATCTTTTCATGAAGATAGAACCCAAGACCCCTTAACCTAGATTGCTGATTTTGAAAAAGCTGTAATTGCTAATAGCTAGAGTCTTGCTAAATAGAGAAAAATAATGTTAGCTTTCTTTAGAGAAAATGTTAATAAATGGCAACAAGCTTATTATCTGGCACATGCAACTATACTCAATACAGAAGATGACTGGACAGCTACAAAACTTGTTTTTATTGCACAATTCTATAATCAACATTGGAAAAATAAATAGATTAGAGATCTAGATAAATTAAAACAACTTCTTACTAAACTAGTTAAAACCTATTACAGTTAATACAACAGAATTATTAAATAAATACAAACTAATAATAATCTAACTGATACCCAAAAGTTATATTACTTTAATAAGGAACTTTGTTCAGAAACTCTTTCTGTTATTCTTATACATAATTTTGCCACTGTAGCTAATGCATTAGGATTTGTAAAAAGATTTGAATAAAGAAAAGATATTGTTATTTGAAGTGAACTTAGTTTAGTTGTTGCTAATAGAAGTTTGGAAAAAGATATTGATAATCTAATCAAACAAATACAACAAATGACTCTTAATTATGTAACTATTACATCAGCATTTATTGAACCTACATCAAAAATTTAATAATAATTTTAACTCAGAACCCAGTTCCAACTCAAAAACTAATACCAATCTAGAACCCAATTTTAACCTAGAAACTAATACCAGAGACCTTTGTTTATCTGTTATAACTGTGGAGAAAAGAACACTATGCTCAAGATTGCTTAGATGAAAAACAACCTATTATGAGTCAATATAAGCAAATAACTCAAAATAATAGAAAGAAAAATATCAACTATATTTTAATAAAAGATAATGATGTTGATAAAGTATACATTACCAGAATACCAAGAAGCAAACATTATTCTATTGACAGAAAACAGGTCAAGTTTTCAAACAAAAACTCTAAATCTCAAAGAGAATTTAAACTTAGAAACAAAACTATTATGTTGAATGAATCTGACACTCAAATGGATGAAATTCCTATAGAAATCCTTATTGAAGTATCTGTTATGAAAGGAACTAAACCAAAACCAAAATTCAAAACTTATCCCTTTGTAATTGAACAAGTTGAACTCTATGATGTCTTAACTAATATCCTAAATATAAAATCCTTTGCCACTATTGAACAATAGTTACAACTTCTTGTATAGTATAAAAATTTTGCAAAATTTTGCAAAAAAAAAGAAACCTATTACTGAAGCAAACCAAGCTGAAACTAATTACTCTAAAAAGATTACAGCAATGAGATGTTATATCTAAATTAAAGAAAACCTTGTTGTTAATATCCTTGATTCAGGAGCAGCTGTAAGCATAATTACAACTAAGTTTATGAGAAAATTAGGACTCCAAATCCAGAAACCTTCCAAAACTATTGTGGTTACTGCCAATAAAAATCATACTAAAGCTTTAAGAATTATCTCTGATATAAAAATTACTATCTAGGATATTATTATTTCTATTAACCTCCAAGTGATTAAATCTATAGATGAAACTCTTCTTTTAGAAACAAATTGGTTTAACAAGTCAAGAGCCAAGTTGGATTTTGAAATAACATCTTAAATATTTAATATTTTAAAAAAAAAGCTACTACCAATACTACTTATACTACCAACTTTTAGCCTATTTTAGAAGAAATAGATAAGAGTGAAAAGAATCAATGAATTGATGAGCTAAATAAAGAAGAAGAAATAAAAACCTATCATTTAGAAGAATGGCCTTCTGTAATTGATGAAATGTATTACAACCTTTGGTCAGAAATAAAAACTACCTCTGCTTTTTATCTAACTCAACTGTTAGAAGAAAAGACCTATTTTGTAAAAAACCTAAATCTAAATATGAATCTTGAACTTATCTGAAATCAATATACTCAAGGCAAACAATTCTTAATAGAAAATATTGATATTTTCTCAGAAAATATCTTAGAAGATAGCTAATCCAAAGAATTAGGACAAACTAATATTATTTGTTATAAAATTAATACAAATAGCTACAACTCTATTAAACAAAAAGCTTACCAATACTTGCCTAATAAATAAGACTTTTTGCAAAAAGAAATTCAAGTAATATTAGAAAAAGAAATTATTAAAGAATTTTTTGAATCCTAGTTTTCTTCTGTTGTACTTATGCCAAAGAAGGATGAACAAAAGAAACTTTGCATTGACTATAAAAAACTTAATGCTATTATAGAAAAAGATGTATATCCACTACCAACTATCTAGGAATCTTAAACTCATTCAATAAAGCCTCTTGGTTTATTAGCTTAAATTTAGCTAGTGAATATTGGCAAGTTGCTATAAAGAAAGAAGATAAAAAAAGACTGTCTTCATTACAAAATAAGGAACATATGAGTTTAATGTTATGCTTTTTGGACTTACTAATGCATCTGCAACTTTTCAAAGATTAATAGATAAAATACTTTGTCTCTTTATCAACAAATTTGTAGTAATATACCTAGATGATATTACTATTTACTCCAAAACCTTTCAAGAACATTTAAACTATGTTTAACAAGTTATAAATATATTTAAAGAAGCCAACTTAAAATTAAACTTGGCAAAATATTATTTCTTCTTAAATAATATCAAGTTCCTAGAACATATCATTGGGAAAGATAAAATTAAAACAGATGAAAGACTGGTAGACAAAATTAAAAATTTCTCAGAACCTATTAATTTTAGACAACTAAGAGGATTTTTAGGAATTACCTTTATTACTAGTAATTTATAGAAGGATTTTTCAAAATTGCCAAACCTTTAGACCAGCTATTAAAAAAAATAAACCCTATCTGTAGACAGAAAAACATCAACAAGTCTTTGATACTCTTAAAAATTACCTTATCTCAGACTTTATCTTACAATATTCTGACTTTAATTGACCTTTCTATCTGCATACTGATGCTTCAACCTCAGGATTAGAAACAATTCTATCCTAACTAAATGATGACTACAAGAAATATATTATTGCTTATGTTAGTAGAAGTTTAAATAATACTAAACAAAACTATCCTACTATTGACTTAGAATGTTTAGCTGTAATATGGGCTATTGAACACTTCTATCAATATTTAGAAGCCAAACATTTCTTTCTTATTACTGACTATTTTGCCTTGCAATAGTTAAGAACTTTCAAGCTTAAAGAAAGAAGAGTTAGATGGGTTATAAAACTAGAATTCTAAAATTTTACTATAATTTATTATTCTGGAAGAAAGTATAATAATACTGATGCTTTATTAAGAATATATAAACAAGAAACTAACATGATTCTAACAAAAGATAATGATAAATTCTCTTCTGAAACTGAAGCTCTCCAAATTACTATACAAAAAAGATTAGTAAAAATAGAATCTCCTTTGTACCAGAACTAACAATTTGAACAATTAGCTGCTATGTTGAAACCAAACTTACCTCTTATTGCAAAACAGAATACCAAACCTTATATCAAACTTGAAGTATTCCCTAATGGTTTTAAATGTGATAATAGACTATTATTTAATTAGAGTTATATTCAACAACTCTTACAAAAATATAGAAAAAATACTGAAAAGAATAAATATCTAATTAGTTAAAAAGGTCCCAATACCTAATGCTAATATCAATATATTTATTTATACTCTTAATCTATCTGTTACCAATATGAAAAAGATTGTTCAATATGGACAACTCTGAAGAAAACCTTCTTAAATATAATAATTAGATGCTTTCCAAAACAGATTCCAGTTCCAAGAATTGAAGATGAAAAAATTGAAATATTTTATATAACTACAATAGAAGATGTTAAAGAAATTTCTACAAATATATAAGCTACAATAGACTCATTCAATATCAAGACATAATAGAAACCCTTGCACCAACTCTACTTAAATATTATACCATCTTCTTACAATCCTATCCAAATGTAGAATTTAGTCAAAGAAAAATCCAATATGATGGAATGCATTGTACTTGGTTTTATATTGAATATATTAGTATCTGACTATTCCAAAAATCTAATAAAAGAGACTGGCCTAGAGATTGAAAAGGACCAGCATCTCAATGTTAGTATAGAGATAAACTTTATTCATCTTCTATAAATGTTTCAAATATTATATTGATCTTCAGTTATAGCATAATATTAAACAATGTTCTCAAAAACTCTTTTTGCAAATCTATTATACAAAAAATTAACTAAAAAATCATTCATCTAAAAATACTTATACCTATTTATTTTACTAAAACAACCTGTCCTGGCATCTTAAGTAAACTTCTTTAACATTTTATTTTACATATATTCTAAAAATATTACATCTCTAGGGTTTAAACTCATTAAGAAAACTGTACTGATGGCCTTTGGCCTCCAGTTTTAATCATTTTATATTCTTACAGTTTTTGCTGCTATAACCTGCCTTATACTTTTAATTAAAGTTGTAGTACACATTTGTCTGCTTAAAACAAGTTCTAGATAAAAAGTTTTAACCTAATATTGGCCAAACTATAGCTAAATTCATTTTTTACTTTATAGCTAAATTTTTTTTTACCTTTTGTCCTTACCCTATTCTCTTTTTCTCTTATATGAATTTTGTGTAACCATTTGATCATTTTCTAATCTATAATTTATTAATTTACACAAAAATTCTGTAACCTATCTATTAATAGAATCTCATTGAATACAATTCTCTATTTCTATATTTAGTTCTTATTGATATTATACAATAATTTGTACTTCAAACTCTATTTGTGTTTAGTCCCAAGTCATATTGTGACCCTAGTCATATTAGTTACACCTGTGTACTATCCTAGTGATACTCCAATACTACAACCCTTGTCTTCAATTATTATCCCTGTCAAATTATCTATAATCATATTATCAACTTAGAAAAATTTTTAAGTATTTATTCAAATCTTTACTTAACTTATTATTATTTAATAATGCCTACCTTAAGTCAACAGAACCTGACATAGCAGATCTTAACTATTTTTACCAAAACTTTTTCAATAGTTTTGGTATCACTCTTTATGAAAAAGAAAATAATAACAAGACTTACCTAATTTCTTCCAAAGTTCAACCTACTATTTGTTTAACAAAAAACCTTAGATCTAATAAGATTACTCACTTCTTACAAGCTCCTATTTATACTTCTATTATTACTTGTCTCTGTGACAAATATCATACCAAATTCATCATAATCCCAAACACCAATTATATTCAAGCTACTGAATTTACAACTACTTATATTTATAGCAACTCAAAAAAAATTAACAGAACAACTCAACAACTCATGACTAATTTCTCTTTCTCTACTGACAGTGTTCCTCCATCTCTTACACTAGTCATTCATTACCATACTTGTCCTAAATCCTTTCTTCCAATTGGTTGTACCAAGAGAAATAAGTGTCATTATTTTACTAAAAAATATGTCTTCAAAAATAATGAAATTTATTATCTTGTCTGTATAACTGCTTCATCTTAACATGAAGCTAGTTCATCCTAAACCAAGAAAAATCTTATCCAAACTTTCCAAAACATTTTACATGATTCTTTTCAAACTACTAAACTTTTTACTACCTCTTCTCAACAAAACTTAACCTATTCTGACCTTATCAATACTTTCTTTTCTTCAACTACCAATACTAATTCTATTTCTAACCAACCTCTTACTACTAACACTCTTAATATTTTTAGTCTAAATCTTAACAATTCTAACAATACTAACTAACTGGAAAATACTTCTAACAAACCTTCTCCCCAATCTTATTTAAGTATTTTCAAACCAAAATTCAATCCTATATACAATTGGGTTGCAAATTTTCTAATTACTAAAGAAATGCAATCTAACAAGAAATTGCAAACTCCATTCTTATTTCAACTCTTTATATTTCTTAAAAATTTCTTCTATAATTTTTATCTCAGCAAAGAAATTAAGCCAGCTACTGCTACCCAACCTGTACTAAAAGCCTCATTCTACTATATTATCTATATTATAGCTAGGTAACAGTCTGAATTTTTAACTGATCTTATCTACAACAACAATTCCAATATTGACAAAAGTGCTATCATTTCTTTCAAACTTCTCGAATTTATTCTTAAAAATCTTATCCTTAAATTTACAACTATTCTCTTTACCAAACTTAATTATCTTGAAATCTTTGCTTCATCAGTTATTATTCTTTCATATACAGCCCATAATCATCTCCAACTCTGCCTTAATCTTGTTCATCTTCATCTTTTCTTATTGAATAACTATCAGTCTATTGATCATCAAAAATTTGCTGAAGACCTTCAGCTTAAACTTAAAAGATTTAAAATTGAATCTTTTACACAAACTACTGACCTTAAACAAAAATACCTCACTATTTAATCAGATGTTAGATTTAATATTGAACTCTTTTTTAATATTTCCAAAACACTCTTTCTTGAAAGATTTTGTATTTCTTTACTAAAAAATTCTCTTGATCACTTTAACTCCTAGTTTGATATCTATTACCCTCCTTATAGTAAACAATTTTCTTTTAATATTGACAAAGAAAAAGTTCACATCTCTCTTAGAATTCAATTCTGTCAACATTTTATTCTTTAATTTCCTAAACATCTTCCTAAAACTTATATATTTAAAAAACCCAATTCATTTCAAGAGTAATATGAAGAAGCATCTTGTGTTGCTAATTTTCATTATCTAACTTGTAACAACAAAGAATGTTAATATCTTGATGACAAAAAATTCTATAACAGTAATAAGCTATTTAATGACATTTTAACTAAATCTTACATATTATTTTCTCTTCAGGATGATGAAAATTAGATTCATCCAACTCTTAACTCTACTTTATTCTACAAAAATAAAGAACATGCTGCTTTACTTGATCAACTCATCCTTACTAAAGCCTTAGACAAACTTGCTGACCAAGCTAAAAACTTTGTTTGTGAACAAAACAAGATTAAAACTAATCCTAAATGTTACAACTATTAATTATACTACTACCTCTTTCTCTATTACCAAATCACTGCTGAAAATCATAACATACAGTCTCTGTTCAAGAAGGAGGCTATTAACTTATTCACAAAAAACATTATTGATACTAAATTCTTTGCTCAAATTATTACATACTTTGATGTTATCAAAAACCAAAAACCAATCTACTTACAAATAATTAAATATTTTAATGTTATTGCCCATCCAGCAGCTAAAAAATTTTTATCTAAAAAATTTAATCTTGACTTTCAATCTGTTTTTATCTTAGACTTACTATTTTTACAATCTTCTTTTTAAGTTCTTTGTCTTCTGCAACTAACATTAAAGGAGCCAACACCTTACTAAAAGACACACCCATTATAGTTAGTAAGGAAAATAAGATAAGTAGACAGGTAGACAAGCCTATTTATGTGAAAGGCCAAGTTAATGATGGTCAGACTCAATGTATAGAGTAGACTATGGTATCTTGCACAACTGTGAGAGCTGAGCATATAGTGATCGACTCTGTAGAAGACAATTTTGAAAGATTATTTACAATATCTTTAATCTTCTATAATCTTTACACATGCTTTAACAAATTTCTTTTTTATTACAATTTACTACTTCTTCCTTATAATCAAATCATTCAAACCTTAATTCAACATATTGACAAACATAATAATAACAAAAATGTATCTAGTATTACATTTTCTGTTAATTTATCTTATAATGAAACCTACATATACCTTTCTAATAATACTCTCTTGTCAGATCTTATAATTATTTCTTTATACTTTCTTCCTCTATTCTATAACTTCTCTCTCAAATTCAACTTCTTTAGCTCTATTCCTATTTTATCTAACTCCTTCTCTAATAACTATCACTCAACTTCCATTGACTATAACTCTGCTTTATATTCTTCTGACTCAAGTTCTTACCACTTTAATCTAACTATTGCTACACTTAATATTAAAGGCTTTAATAATCCAACAAAAAGAAAAGCCTGACAAGATTACTGTCTTAATAATAACATATCTATTGCTAGCATTACTGAAACAAAAATTTCTAACAAAACTAATCTTTTTTTCTGTAACAACAACTTTTTTACCTACTACTGGTCTAACTCTTCTATTTCTGTAGAAGAAACAGCCATTATGATACATAATCATCTTAAACCTCACATTTATAGTGTTCATACTCACCCAGAAGAAGCCATTGCACTTGATATTTTCTTTCAAAACAATATTAAACCTCATATTATTTCAGTATATCTCTTATCTACTAATATAACTATTCACAACCAAACTCAAAACACAGTAATCAACTGAATTTAACAAGCTTCTCAACTTCATCTTCATCATATTATCCTTGATAACTTTAATACACAGAATCATATCTACAGTTTTTCTTCCAAATATAAACTTATTAACTTTCTTAATCACTTCAATATCTATGATATTAGAGCCTATTTTAATCACAAACACTTTACTTGGTCTAACAATACTAGTAATAGCCACATTGACTACATCTGAACTGACCAATTTAATATACAATTCCTTCTTTCTTATAATCTTGATAACAGTCAAATCTCTACCTCAAGTGACCACTTAATTCTTACCTCCATCTAAACATTCTCACATGCCTACAGTAAATCTTTATAGAAACATACTAGGATTAGTCATCATATATTTAATTATAAAACAATAATTATAGAAGACTGAAACTCTTTTGCTGACACTTTAACTTAACAACTTTTACTACACAAAACTTCTATTAACAATACTACTGATAAAAGTATTAAAACTACTTGGCACAAAATTCAATGTTCTATAATCTATTTTGTCACTCATACAATTCCTAACAAAATCTCTTATAAACAAAGTTACATTCATTAATACTCACCTCATAGTACTTTATTATATCTCTTTCTTAAAAAACTCAGACATATCATTAAACTTGTTAAAAAACTTATCTAATTTTCTAATATCTCAAATATTAACTAAACCATTTCCCAAATTAATAAACAGTCACAATGTAACCTTCAACTACTTACTTTCACCAACCCTCTTGCATTCAACTATGGCTTCAACATACCCACTCTATTTAAAAACAAGTTTATCATGTCTGTTATCTTAAAAAACTTTTTTACTTTAATAACAAATCAATAAAGTCATTGATAAAAGATGTATTACTCTTATAACACATCCTACTTAGGCTATTAATAGCATTCTCAATTGCTATCATCAAACTGTTTATCTTTCAAATATAAAATTACTAAACCAACTCATTACAGATCTATCATTTATTAAACAATATATTTAATCCTATTTTCATGATTGGACTGCACTCAGACCTATCAATAAAAGTCTCTTTAATAATTTTTGGCAACAACAATACCTTTTACTTCCTCACATCAATCCAAATTGATATTATTCACTTAGTTCTACAGATATTAGTTATAAAATACTTAAACACATTAGTCCCCAATGCACTTCTGTTATTACAGCTCTTTTTAATTATTGTCTTCTTAACAACAGAATTCCTAAATAATAGAAACATAGTAGAATTTATTCTATTTCTAAATGCAACATCTTTAATGATGATCTTAACCTCACATAATCTATCAGTCTGATTGAACATATTCGCAAACTTTACACAAAAATTCTTATAAACTAACTTTGCTCTATATTTTTTTCAAACCCTATTCTCTCACCTTTTAACTATGTTGCACTTCTTAATAATGGTACTTCAATTCCTATTCACATTCTCAATTATCTTATTGAAGATGCTACCTGTAATCACAAAGATATTTGGTTACTCTCACAAGATATGAGCAAAACATATAATTCTATAAACTTTACTCTTTTTAAACATTCACTCTCTTACCTCTTACTTTCTTCATTAATTATCAACATTCTTATTAATCTCCTTACTGATCATCACATCTAAGTTATTACCAATCTTGGTTTTACTCCCTCTTATTCAGTTTACAATTGTATTGAGCAAGGTAAAACAATTACATCTTTATTATAGTGAATTTATTATGATCTACTTATTTTATATATATACTCAAAAGTTCCTGAATATACTCTACAATCTATTTGGATCACCAATCTAAAACTTCAAGCAACAACTCATTACAAAAACAATACTCTGTTTTAGTATATATAGATGATACTCTTTGGGTTACTTCTTTACAAACTGAGTTATCTCATATATTATCTATAGCTAAATCATTTTATACTATAGTAAACATTCAAGTTAATCTTTCAAAATCTATTCTGATTACTAATAACTCTTCATCCAACTATACTCATATCTTTTATAATCATCTACTTCCACTTTATTCTTTTAAACAACTCTTTAAATTTTTAGGTTGCTGTTTACTTTAGATAATAGGCAATCTAAACAAACAAAATTAATTATCTCTAAATCTTTTTAATTTATACAAATTGTAAAAACAAAACATATAACTGATTCACATGACCACTATATTATTAATACAGTTATTATTCCTACTATTGAATACTATTTACATAATATTTTTATTAACCAACCTACTTGTAACAAAATTTTTATTTAACATATTGGTTTTGTTAAGCTTAAAGCTAAACTTTGTCATACAAAACCATCTAGTGCTCTATTACATTCTTACATTTACAACATTAAACATATCTAGAATATTCAACTATAACACTATATTCCCAATCTTCTCAAACAACTTAACAATTCTGACCTACTAGGCACATCTATCTGTATACATATTCAATAACTTCAAAACAACCTTTGGCCTTCTATAAACATTTTTCTTTATTTTAAGCCAACCATTAATGGACCCAATCGATTAACTACAAATTTCAAAATAATATAACTTATCAAACATATAGGCTGGACTTTTTCAAATAATCCAATCTACAACATTTTTTATATTCTAAATAATGAAACCATATCTCTTGAATCTCTTCTTTCTTTCATCCTAAATATCTCATTTTCAAAAAAAATCTCAAATATCATAAACTTCTTTTTCTGAACCAACTTACTATTCATGACAACTTATGTCTTTTGTATTGGCAATACATTTTACTTAGACTTAACAAAATTCCAAAAGGTATTATATCACAATAGTTTACTATCTTTGAGGACATTACTATAAGTTATTCCTACCAACAGACTCTATATGATCATTATAATTTACCTTTCATAAACTACTTCTGCTACTCTACTGACCACTTCATTTTCAACACTAAATCTTGGTTAGTTATTGTTATTGAAAACCAAATAATTGTTGACAAGATCAGAAGACATAATACACCTACTAGCCTTACTCTTATCAACTACTAATATTGCTTATTTCAGTCTTAGTTTTCTAATTTCTATCCTACTCCTCCTTCTATTACCACATTATGTACTGGATGCCATCTTAATTCTAATACAATTGTTAACAAATGTACTATTTTCATTTCTACTAACTTGGCTACTAAACTGTTTTGTTATATTAATTCTAACAAAACTCTCAACCTTCATGCAAACTTTATTAATATTGCATATTTTGTTGTTCTTTGACATTCTTTACATATTTCACCTTCTTCTTCACTTACAACAACTACTACCTATTTTTGAAACATACCAACTTGTTAACAATTTTTAGACTATCACTAACTCAAATCATAATCTATCATCTATTTTATTTTATACTAATGGTTCTGTTATTGATCTTGGTACTCTGCAATGCTCTATGGGCATGGGTTGGGTTCAAGTTGATAACTTTACAACTATTAATTCATTCTAGACACAAGTTAAACTGTGACCATGCTTCTTCAAAACTGAAATTCTTGATATTCTCTTAACAATTATTACTGTTCCTATTTTTGAATCTTTGAAATTGAATTTTTATTGGATTTAAATATGAAATTCAAAGTGCAATATATTAGTAAGAAAAAAAATTTTTAAGATATTACAAACTTAATTAAAGTTAACCAATCAATGTAGACCAATGTGAATTTTAACCCCTGTAAAATTAACCAATTATTATGATCTTTAATCATATTAACATATATACATATGTTTATAATTTTTTGCTGTTCACAAAAATCCTCATGAAACTTTTATAGGTTAACATTTGGATTTTGAGTGATAAATGAAATAATATATTCAACCATAATTTTTTGATTATATAGAAATCCAAGTATTAGTGTATAATAAAAAAACATTATGTATCAAAAGATTTATTTATAAGTTATGATTTATTGTTTTAGATTTATTAAAATTAATTAAGATTTATATACAAAATTTGTACATTCGATATCTTTTAAATAATATTATTAGATTTACTAGATTTAGATATTGTGACCCCCGAAATCGGTCACGGTCTCACGTGACCGATTGTCGAAATTAGGTCCCGTCGCCTACCCGAGTAACTGGTCACATGAAAAGTAAGAGAAATCTTACTTTTCTTACTTTCGTTACATTTATTACATTTATTACTTCGAGTATAACGACGGTATATGGGGCATTCGGTTTTTAGTTATTATGATGGGGAAAGGGGTTTTAGGGATGAACTATTGTAAATAGATAATGTAGAGGAAATAATCCTCGAATGTAAATAAAAGGGTTATTATAAATAAAGGGCTTTCCGCCCAGGGGGGAAAAAAACAACAGCGATACCCCTAAGTCAATACATTTGCTAAAATAAACTTAAGCATCGGACCCTAATTAAAAGTAAAAGTACTATCCCATACCAACTACTAAACTATCGTTAAAGACCCTCATTATCCATACCGTCCGTTCGTTTGTAACTCACCTAACCGCATTTTGTTCGTTCGCCGCAAGTCACGTGACCAAGCCG
>CAJVQA010006875.1:0-14405 GCA_910591915.1 Cetraspora pellucida | reverse complement strand
CATCATAGAAAAATCTTTCTATACTGACATTTTTTTTCAAAATTTTAATATAAAATGTCAGTATAACTCACTGTATCAACATTTTGAAAATTTTTACTAATGTCTCAAAAATGTCGATTTAACCAGAGTTATGTGTACAACAATCTGGTCTTTAGACAAGATAATTACAACATTAAATAGCATCACAGAAATAAAAAACTTTACAGAATACAAACTAAAAACACAACTAACAAAACACCAAATCCCAGTAGCTATATATCTCAAATTTAAATATCTAAATTTAGCTTTTTTCATATCATTTACAACAAACAGACAAACTATACTTGCTTATCAGGTTGAATTTACAAATCTATTTAGAGAAGCTGTTAAGAAGTACAAAGAAAAAATTGGAATTACACTAACAAACAGACAAACTTGAGATACTATTCAACAAATACTAAGGCAAAAACTTATAATAGAATATTTAACGAACCTCAATTTTAGATATAGCAAACCAAATGATATTTATAAAATAGTTAAATACTGTTACAACTTTATCTAAGTACAGCCAATTGAAGATATAAAAAAACTGCAAAATGAAATTAATCAGACATACAGCACACTATGACATCCCCTGCCTAGCAAACTATCAGAAATTGATACTAAAACTATGACAATTATACCCTTTGAACTACTAATTACTAAAAGATCACAAACTCAAGCTATAGTAAGCTCATTACGTACTCTGTTCTATTTCACAACTTTACTAGAATCATACTTTATATCACTATCTGAACTGTTCAACAATCTACAAGAACTCAAAGAAGAACTAAAATCTCCTTTTTTAATAACAGATCCTAAGCAACTTTGACAACTAAGATACTATCATGCAAAGCTAATCAATCATTACAAGTTTGACAAAATTCCAGCTGCATACTTCAACTTGCTACTAAGAAAAGAGCCACTACTAACTATATATCATGAACTAAACAGTAGAGTTAGATATCTATTTCCAGTAAACATGTCAAAAGAAAATACAGACATTCAAAAAATAATAGACTTACTAAGAGAACACTATAGATTTAAATTGCTACCAAATAACTTTTTCATACAAAAGCCATTGCTACCAAAAGATATGCAAAACATAAAACTCAAAATGCAATTCAACTATTCTATAGCTAATGATAATATAGCAAAAGAATTCCTAAATCAGGCAAAAGTGAAATACAAAATACAGTTTCTTATAAGCAAAGAAGTAATGACTACTAATCCAACAAACAAACCAAGACTTCCAAATGATAGTACAAAAGTCACAGAGTACAACATCACTATACTAATTACATCTTTTAGAATACTAGTAGATACAGCTAGATTACTTTGTAAACACTATTACTTTGATCCAATACCAGTACACTAAATTGAAATACTGAATAAAAAGCAAGAAACAAAAGCCCAAACTGATGCAACAAACAAACCAACAATTCTATCAGCATTATCTCAACTACAAGAAATGCTTGAAAACAAAACAGATGAAATATATATCAGTTTACCAATTACATAACAAGCAGACATTACATCAACATTAACAACACTTAGACAATACTTTAAAATTCCAAAAATTCCAGACTACATCTTACAACTATTACCACTCTTAGAACCAACATGAAACATCTTATTCAAATAATAATGATTAAGTTATACCAAAATAAATACAACAATACTAAAAGAAAAACACTAAACAAATATCATAAAACAGCATCAACTAAATCAACTAAAGTAATTTTATATAATACACAAGATACTAAAAGCAAAATCAAACAGCAAGCTTGAGAAAAGAAGGATTTACAGATCAGAAAAGAAGCCAAGAAGACATTATTAGAGCTTGTTATAGAAGGGAGAAGCCTCTTCTATCTTTTTGAACTTTAAGTAATTAGACAAGCAACCTATTTCAACATGTTTGGAGTAGTGTAGCAGGTCGCACTTAGGTACCATTTGGGTGGCTGGGTAATGCTAGACTTAGTTATTAGAGACATTTTATATAATTGCTAATGTAATTTTAAAAATCTTAATAAAGTACTAGCATGGCTGCTTAAGTTTAAAAAAAAAATATATATATATACTACTTATAAACTTTTTTAAATTATAACTAATTTTTATTATAATTTTACAAAATATAAATAAAATAATTTATTTATTATAATAAAATTTTAAGCTTTTATTATATTTAAAAAATATATACTTATATATTACAAAGTTTTTCTAGAATAACTCAAAGTTTTTTAAATAACACAAGAGTACTAAATTTGATTAGTTAATTTATGTGATTCTATAAGCTAATTTAATTAATAAATTTTTATATTTAATCTTTAAAAAGTTATATTTTACTAAGTTTTTAATTAAATTTAATAATTTTATTATTATTAAAATTAGAAACACCTACTCTACAAATCTTTTTTATAAATTAATATTAGTTTACTTAATATAATTTTTTATAAAATTATATATATAAAAATTTATTATTAAGTTTATATATAATTTTAATATAGTATTCTTTATTCTTAAGTGACAGATTGTAAGTTTAAAATCTACTAATAATGAAAATTTGGTTTTTATTTATATTATAATATTTGTTTTTTAATAATTCAGTTAAGATATCTGTAATTACAATATAATTGACAGGTTATAAAACATCTGTATGATCTTAGTTATATAAAAAGATGCAAACTTATACTGAGTAGTACAAATTCAAAATAAGTTTTTATAGTTATATAAATTTATAAAAACCAAAAAAACAAAAAGCAAGAGTATGGTAACTTAGTGAAGTGAATAGGTTGTCAATCTTCCAAGTAATAGGTTATAAGTTCAAAACCTACTAATAGTGAAAATTGGAATAATCACTTATATAATACTTAATTAATATTATAGTAATAGCATTTTGTTAATCAGTTAAGATAAGATATCTATAATTATGATTACATTAACATGACTAGCAGGTTATAGAACTTTGTTTAACTTTGATTATACAGAAGAATACAAACTAGTACTAAGTAATGTAAACCTAAAATAAGTTCTTATAGCTGTGTAAATCTATAAAATTGAGAAAAACTAAAACCTATTTGGAAAGATCTAAGTATAAAGATAACATGAATTTTTGATAATACTATTGTAAAGACTAGACTAAAAAAATAAATATTAATGTAAAGAAATTAGATAGGCAAAAACCTCTAGATAAGGGTACTATCAACCAGGCAGCTAGGCTGAACCAAAGAAAAAGGATATTAGACTAACTTGATATACCAAAAACAGATAACAGTTCTTCTGAGCTATTTAAATTAGGAGTCTAAAAACAAAGCAGAAATATACTAAAGTACTAGAAATATGCTATGAAGTAGGTTATCTATAATAATTTAATATAAAAAATTTACAATAGAACAATAGAACGCCAACGCTGAATTTATAGACGTTTAAATTGTCTTATAGAAAATCTGCCTAATTATATTGAAGCAGTCTATATTCTAGCATATTTCAAGCTTAGCAATGATATTGAGGCGGTTTAAGAAAAATAAAATTTATGAAAAGTAGGATAAAGAATTTTCTTTCTATTTTACTTTCTCTTCTATCTATAATCATAATCCACGTAAAAATAAAAATATATAATATGAAAGAAGATTTAAAAAGGATTTACTGTACGCAAAAAAGTAAATTTATACATAATTAAAGAGTAGACCACGTTAAGGTTTGCTTTTTGAAAGTTTTTATTGAAACCAAACATATATTTTGTTTATATAAAGTCTGATCCTGAGAAAATAAAGTCCTGAAATTTAAGAGCTGTCCGGTTTTCTGATACTTGTGCGTTAGTAAATGGATCTGTGCCTTTAATTAAAGTTTCGGCAGTAAAATTATCAAAGGACGAATTTACAGGAATATTAGTGTTTTGAGGTATCAAAGGCTGACTTCCACCTGCTTGACTCATGGGTTGACTCATGGGTTGACTCATGATGATTATCTTGAAATTTTTCCTGAAGGGGATGAAAAAATTTAAGGCGTCTTTATATAGAGAATGTAAACGATGGAGCGATCATGACACATTCTTGTTGTTTTTGAATTTTTTTTAGTAACGTATTTGAAATTGAAGTTTTGATAAATACGTCATGAAAAATGCACAAGAAATAATTATAGTTAAAATCCTAGTATTGACAATAGTTGAGGGCGGAATTTTGACTATATTGACGCGTTAAATGATTAGAACACTATATGACTGCGCCCTCGATTAGTTACGACGTTAAAACCACAGTTAACCGTTATTGTTTAGCACAATGAGTACGTATCTAAGGCAATGAAATTAAAATAGGTTGAAGTATTCGTTTTTGTATTTTTTTGCATAGATCTCCAAGTAAGGTTTCCTAAATAGGTTGTGGCTTATCTCCTAAAAAGTTGTGGGTTAATTTTTGAAGTTCTTTTTTGATACATTACTAATATAATCTATGCAATGTGTAGATCAAATACCAATACATTGAATTAACTTCACAGCTGTCCTCCAAATAAGGCCATTTATTTACAGTCTAAACAACGCGCATGCATAGACTTTATTTCTAAAATAACATCATGGGGAGCTCAAAAATAGATTTTTATTAATCTATTTTTGGCAGCACTCAATCGAGAAACGGTTCGGTAATATCAGTCCGACTGAGTTTCGAAATAACTTATCATACAAAAATAATCAGTTACTATTTTTGTAACGTATTTACGCGAAATAACCCCAATGGGCGTTATTTCAAGACCAATAGTTTGAAGAGAGCTCATAATTAATTTATCTGAGTGCGAATCATAATTTTATTAAAAGCCTTTGGGCTAAATTAATGATGATTAGCTCTCTTTAAACAATGTGTCCCGAAATAACGCCCATGGACGCAAATACGGAAAGTCGATTATAGTAAAACATTGAATTGTCTTAGATATAATTCGGCTTTATTTGTTTGTATATCATGAGGAATGTCAAGGTAAAGTAAATACGTAATTCTTGATCAAAAATATGCATTCTTATATTTTCAAATTAAGTATGTAGTTTCTTTTTGGGGTACAATACGCTTCTCCGATAGCTATTTACCCAATGTCATGCAGAGCAACAATTTAGCATTCATTAATTACAAGTAGATATTGAGATATTGTTAGTGAATTTCCATTTTATGTGATGTCGAATAACCATCAAGAAAATGAGACGTAACCATTAGTGATTGTTTATGTATAGTACGGGCTTCGACAGAGTACCGTATTTCATTGACAGCATCCACTTAACTTGGATCTCTTACAGTATATTTGACCTCTTCAACAATATTGTAAATTCTCGAAATAACGGGTATCTACGCGTTATTTCGAATACGCCCATGGGCGTTGTTTTAAAATAAAAGATTAGTTTTTTAATCGTGAAGAATTTTCTCGATTAACATAATAAGCAAGATTTCTGCAGTGATAATGAGAGAGTTTTTTTGTCTTATTAGTCAATCTTCACGTTTGACTAACATAATAAAATTTTCTACACGCGATAACCGTGAAAATCTTTCACGGTTATCACGTGCAAGTATTTATTATGAAAGTTAAAAAAAAATACTATGCAAGCAGAGATGGCCCAAATCATCCAAACAACAAATGACTAGTCATTGGGTCATTTCGAAGCCTAAATGACTTAGAAGGTCATTTAACATGTGTTAATTAATCGTCTTATAACTTTTAACCAATCAGAATTGGCAATCTACGATCATCGATTTTTTATAAGCAATTCGACCAATAAAATTATTATGACCTGAATGACTTGGTGTCATTCGAATTTTGGTAAAATGACCAGGTCATTTACCATCCCTGAAACAGTTTTTCAAAATCAATATATTTTAATCCCTTATGAAATATAATTATGGGTATTCTGTCTTTGCTGCTCTGTGCAAATATCTAAACATGATGCAGATTTCAAACGTATCGACAAAATGTGCCGATAAATCCCTTTAATTGTAGTCTTTTTGTTCTTTTCTTCTAACATTACATCCTATATACGCATACATGGGTGCCTAAATTATTTTTGGCTTGCCGCAAATAAAAATATCGAAAATATTTTCTGATGTTATTATTATGCATTTGTGCCTAAAATATAGTATACGTATCATTTCATCGACGATCACTTCACCGAGCACAGCGTAAGGAGTAAATATTGAACAATAATTATTAATCATCAAACAATCGTTAAATATTAATCATCGCTTTGTGTAATGAACAGCCCTAACAAAATCAGTCAAAAAATTTCTCAGATCACGTGAAATGCTAAAACAACCAATCAAAATTTGATATCAGGTGTAACGTAAAAAAAATGCAAAAAAACGAAAACAATCCATTCGTAACTCAAAATTTTGCCTACGAAACTGCCTACTAGGTACTAACAAAAACTTTTCCTTGCGGAAATTACAGCCCTCTAACCTAACTTACTAGCAAGACCCTAACCTAAAGTAATCGCAAACACTTTTTTTTTGGTGAAAAAAAATTATTGCCTTTAAATAAGATCACATGATGTGCGAAATTTTTTAGACTGGGATTACTAGTCTTATATGTGCAATGGGGTGTTCGGCGAAGTGATTGTCGATGAAATGATAAGTATCCATTATACACGAGTGCGGCGTGCGAACAGACTAAAACTTTCTATATTTCCGTTTTGATACAATTTTTATCTCTTAAACCGTTTCTCCTGCAAATTTGCCCTGAATTTTTTTAAATAAATACTGTATATTTAAGATAAAATTTTAAATATTAATTTTAACAGTATAGTTTCTAAATAAAATATATATTTTAAGATCTGATTTATTAAATTTTGTTAAGAAAAATTTTTTAAAATTATTAAAAAATCTTTGAGTAATAAAAATTTAAAGTTTATGTTTTGAAATTTTTATTATAAAATTTTCTTTAAATTTTTTAAAATTTTATATGCTTTCGACTATATAGAAATTTTTTACTTTTAATGCAAGTCTATTTTTTTTACAAGTAAATTACTTGTAAGTTAATAATGAAAGTCGTCATCCTTTATATAAACTTCAATATTGTTTTAAGAATTATATTTTTAATATTAATATTTAGAAAGTTTACCAAAAAAATTGTAAATTATTTTTTAATTAAATTTTGTTATAAATTTATTTATAAACAACTTAAATTTTTTTGCCTTATAATATAAATATAAATACTATATAAATATAATCCTTATTTTCAAATAGTATTATTTAAATATTTTAAATATTAAAAAAAAATAGATCAGAACTATTTTTATAGTTAAATTCAGGGCAAATTTACCCTGATTTTTAAACGGTTTAAGTTATAAACTTCCGGCACCATATAATGAATTTTTTTCGGAATTGAATTTTAGGAAATTTATGACGGACATTACAGATCTTATGCACAAAACTTCTTTGAAGAATCATCCAGGGTGGCCCCAAAATGCAGTGATGTAACTTATAGTGCAACAAGGCTAAAATTACACAAAATTTTACTAATGCTAATGAAACTATAACTGCCTATTAAAGCTGAAGTATTCCTGACCAATTTGATTACGTATAACGATAAAAGTAGGCCTAATTTCCTGGTTTGGATTCAAAAAATCAATTTCCGGCTAAATTAGAATATTGAAGTCGTCAGCCTAAATTAAGCTAATGCAGGCAAACTGTCTAAGTCACAGCACTTTTGAATTCTTCTAAGGACAATATTATCAGTTATGCAGTTTAAATCCATAGTTGAATCAGGCTGAACTATTTTTTCGTCTTTGCTTAAGTTGTTTATTAGATGCGAGATACGAAGCCCTTTGGTATGCCTCAAAAACATAAAAGTCAGTATAGGGAATTATAAGAAATTTACTTATTAGCGTAGGCTACAAAATAAATTGAGTGGAGGTACATAGAAATTTAGGTTAGAATGTTGGCTTTAGGAGCTATATCATTTACTAAATGTAAAATTCTATTTCCGTCATCTTTAATTAGTGTACTAAGAACAGGAGGAACGTAGGTGTTACACAACTAATCCTTCACCCAGTGTGCAGCATATAAAAAAATTATTTCCCAATACCAGATCATTCCGCTAGTACATGTTATGATTATAATCCAACACCATTTTATTATAATCATAACATGTACTAGCGGAATGGTCAGAAATTGTAAAATAATTTTTTTATATTCTGCACGTTTCCTCCTGTTGCACTAAGGTCAGTTTAACCATTATTAATTTTCGAATATCATCTTCGGATTCAATGGCATCTGTTAAAGCCAGGTGCCATCACGAGACTTTCCGTTGCATACGGATCGGCTAGACGAAGAAAAAAGAGTAAAAAAATCGAAAATACAAGAAACGAATGTCTAAACCTATTTTGGTGCATTAAGAAAAAAATGTCAAAGAAACGGTCTTATCCATAAGGGTCTTCTAACCTAACCCACACGGGATCTAATCTGACACGTTAATTAAATGTCATAATGGCACCTGGCTTTAATAGTCACCCTTTTTTAGAGGTCTTGGAGTATTTTATGTATCACGCAATTTTAAATTTACAGATCGATTAAAAATCAGATTCACACATACCTTGATCAAGTTCTTTATAAGTTTAATTAGTTTATTCATCACAAGTTTGAATCAAGTTTGTCACAAATTTAAAAATCAGGCAATGGGTGATTAATCTAACCATATTAATGATATCGTGAGATCATAGGGATCACAAAGACGTAATGCACACCCTTTTTAAGCTATTTAATGTGTAACAATAAATAAAAAAAGATTATTATATATAAATGATACAAATATAAATATATCGATATATCAATAGATCAAAAATATTAAAAAAAAATATTGCGATTATTATTTGATAAATGTGTGCTCAAGAAAATGGACTCATTCACTTTCGCCATCATCGCAGCAGCAGCCACGTTCAGCGCGGGAGCTTTGTTGTATGAAGTTCAATCGAATTTAGTTTATCCCGCAAAACAACATCATGAAGTAAATTGTTAAAATAATTGAATACTTTTACATGGAATCACTGATTTATGAAGTTTTAATTAGGTAGCACCTCTAATTTTGGAAGACGGAATTCCATTCAAAGAAGCTACATTGATGACGAGTGACAATATTAAAATTCGAACATATGTTTGCAAACCTATTAATGAGAAAGAAGCTCGAGAAAGACCAACAATATTATTTTTTCATGTACGTAAAATTTTAACATGGTTAATTCTTACTGTCTCACTGATGTATTAATTAGGTTCGTTTGTAATTTTATAGGGAAATCGCGGAAATACAGTTTAGTATCTTTATGTGATGTGGTAGAACTTTTGAACATGTATAAATTAATCGTAAATTTTATCATCATTAACGTTAATAGGGTTATCAATCTAAGGCCATTTCTAAATTTTACCGTGAATTAAAGTGCAATGTTGTTTTACCTTCTTATAGAGGGTAAGAATAACCCATTTTCTTACGATTTGTGTTGTTATTTGAGCAAATTTTTTCATTCTCTTAACATTTATTTGTAGATACGGTCATAGCGAAGGTAAACCTACTGAGGCAGGTATCAAGATTGACGCACAGGTAATATATATATATATACATAGCGAGACAGCATAAATCAATACGCTTTATATAAACGTGAAAATTTTATTATATCTTACACGAAAACAAATAATATAGTTGGACAAAATGATATGAAATTAAATTGTTAAAGCTTTTAATTAAATATAATAATTTGAACGTTTAATTTAGCCAAACTGTAATTATGTTGATAAAAAATATTTTGGCTAAAATACTTTTTTAAATTAAATTAAATTTGAATTACTGGTTGTATTTGAAAAAGTTAATTTGTTGAGTTATGCTGTCCTTCATTATATATATATACAAAATTTATATTCATAACACTGATGTTATATAACACCTATATTCATGATTGTATTAAAATTGGAGTGTTAGATTAGGGAATTATATAGTTTAATAATAAGTTGTTATATAACATGGTGTTAAATATAAGTTTCTATATATATATATGGTTAATGTCAGATGAGCTCGTTAAATCTCATTGAATCTAAAATTTCTTTTTCTAATATAATTAGACCGTTTTAGATTACATAAGAAAACATACCGTGTTAAAGGACACGAGACTAATCGTTTATGGACGATCACTAGGTGGAGCAGTGGCTATTGATCTTGTTTCAAAAAATGAAGACAAGGTATCATCATTCCCAAATGTTGTAGACATATTTTGATTAAATTGAAATTGAAATTGAACTTTCTTAATGAACAAAATAGATAGATGCCTTGATAGTAGAAAACACATTTCTTAGTATTGTAAGTAAATTTACCTTTGTATTAATTTTTAAAGAAAAAAAGCTTTTTAAAAAAAACCTTAAATCATGAATCATCTATTATCAATGTTGCTTCAAGCCCAAGCTTCTTCTGACGTACTTTTATCCAATTCGTTATCTTACCGCTTTCTGTACGCAAATATGGCCATCGGAACTGTCAATATGTGAAATCAAGAAAATTCCAATTTTATTTCTTTCAAGTTGTTGCGATAAAATAGTACCGCAAGAACATATGAAAACTTTATACGAATTGGTTGCAACAAAAGATAAAAAATGGGTGGAATTTCCAAATGGCAAACATATTGATACTTCTCATCAACCTGGATTCTTTGAGGCTATTGAAGAATTTTTGTCAGATGCTATTAAAAAGAAATAATGTCAATTATAATATACAGTATATAGATTTGTACTAGATACTATATATTTACTATGTATACTATTTACATATATTTGTACATTTACATGTATTTGTATATTATTGACGTTTGTATGATTTACATGTATTTTATAAATATATAATATTTTAAACCATTTGAATCATATTTTAAATAGTATAGCGGGCTTTATTGTGATTGGCTAATTTTGTAGCTCGTCGTTTCATAAAAAGTCCTATTAAAGTAACGATTTTCTGCCACAAGATTAAATTTAGGGCCACGAATACGGGTAAGACAAAAAAAATCACGTCTTATTTTATAAACTGTAATAGTAATTCTGTAATCCGCGAAGTAATTCAGAAAATAAATGAGAAGCATTTTATTTCACCTTTAAATAGAGTGTACTTTAACAAAAAAGTTTAGTAGCGAATGAAAGTAAGACTAGTGTTGGCAGGCGAAACTATTTTTGGCAAATGGCAAAAGACGAAACTGGCTAAACTCTGGCGAAACCCCTGGTAAAGTTGAAACCCCTAGGGAAAGTCAAAACTTGGCGAATATGAAATCCTCTAAGACTTTTAAAAAGACTGAGCCATGTTAGTAAATCAAAATATTTTGCATGTGGCTATTGAAAACAGGTGGTTTGGTCACTGAAAACAAACTGATCTTATTTTTAATCAGCAACTGAACGATCATATCGAAAGAGGCAGTTAAATTTGGTGAGCTGATGTTCTAAAACTTAGGTCACCTTTCCTAATACTAAAAGGTGGATCAGTTATCAATTTTGAATGGGCATGGTAATCATAGATTAATCTATGGACTTTGCAAAGATAACTCTACTATGACACTTAGTAAAATATCAGGAGATAATTAAAGAAAGTATGAATTATATAGTAGGATTTATTTAATAAAATAAAGAAAAGTTTTTTTAAAAAATGAACTTGGAAGTTGTTATCTTTTATTTGCCAATACAGTTTTTATTTATAATGATTAGTTTAGATCTAACTTATTACATATATGCTATTTATTTATTTATTTATTTTTTTTTTTAACTAGTCTCTTTTGAAGCTGGGGCTTTTTATTCAGTAATAAGGATAAAGCGACTCACGGCCGAGGCCTCAAAGAATTCACTTTTACATTAGAGAGCTATTTATTTAATAAAACTAATAAAACTAAGATATCTACTAATTTCATAAATATATTAATTTTATTAGTTTTATTAAATAAATAGTATATATGTAATAATTAGATCTAAACTAATCATTATAAATTAAAGGCAAGGGACATGATGACTTAAATTAGATATCAAAATTGTACATGTAACTAGATATAGTCTCTTATGTAAGAGAGCTCTTAGAGGTTTCTGTATCTATATAAACTTAAATAAAAATTATTCTTCAAAGACAGAGATTTTATTTGTAAAAAAAATAATAATAAATAAGTAAAAGACAATTCACTCTAGGCTAAAAGAAGATTAGTAATTATAATTGCAAAAATAATACTAAATACCTAATTCATAATAAAATACAAGTTTATTTTATACAAACTAGTATTTATTGTTAATTACATTACTAACATTACTTATTTGCTCAAAAACAATTAAAATTATAATTTTTTTTTTAGTATTAAGATGATTTCTTTGGTCTTTTGATTTTTATTAACAACTTTTTTGGTAATGTAATTTTATGAACTACTACAAAAGAGTATACAATTGGTTATACATATAACTTTTCTATATTACCTATTTAAAAAGTTCATCTGAAAGTTCTTTATTAATTGGCATATCTAACACCTTTGCTTGGATATTCTACTTTAAACTCTCTGAATTTGCAATCTGTATTAGCATCACTAGGTCATATTCAGATGCTCAGATTACCATCTCAACATTAGAACTATTTTATTCTTAAAATAATTTCTTCAGAGCCTTTTGTACTTATTTTATAACTATCCTAATTATTGTTATAGCAGAACCAACATTTGCAGTTAGAGTTATATCATTTAACTGTTATGTCTTTGTAGAATTCACTTGAACCCTAGCATCTACTTCACAGCATAATTCTAATATTTTAGTATATTTTTGCTTTTTGTTTAGACTCCTAATTCAGATAGTCTATATAGAATTATGATTAGTCTATCAGTATATCAGATTTATCTAATATCTTTTTATATTGGTTTATTCTAGTAATCTGGTTAGTAGTACTTTCAAGTCTTTTCCAATCTAGAGGTTTTTGCTCATCTTAGTATTATGACCTTGGTATCTATTTTCTTGAGTTAACCTTTATAGTAGTACTATCAAAGATCTGGTTACCTTTTTATTCAGGTCTTTTCAAATAGACTTCTTGTTATTCAATTTCAATAAATTTACACAACTATAAGAACTTATCTAGTGTATGCACTATCTAATTGTCAATTTGCATTCTTCTATATAACTATACAGATGCTCTATAATCTGCTAGTTATATTGATATGACTGTTATTACAAGTATTCTAAACTAATCATTACTAACAGTACTATAATATGAATATTATATAAGTAATTATTTAAATTTTTACTATTAATAAAATTTGAACATCTAACTTATCACTTGAAAGATTAACAACCTGATTATTTCACTAGGTCACTACATCTCCTAATTAAAATTATAATTGATCATTTATCTTTTTTAGTATTGTTATTAAAATTTTTATTTTTATGTAATATGTATAGTAATTAATATAAATATAATTAAAATAACTATATTGAGTTTTCTTTATTATAATAGTAGCAAAAAAATAAAAAAGAAGTCTTTTTTAAATTTTAAATAGTTATTATATAAATAAATAGAATAATAAATAAAGTATTTTACAAATAGTATTTAAACATTATAATATAATATAATTTAGAAAAAGATTTGTTAAAATTTTAAACTGTATTCTTATAAACTATAAATGTACTTAAAATATTTTTAACTAATAAAATTGCTAGTTTGGTTAAGTAATTAACTATTTATTTAATAAAAAATAAAATAAAAAAAATAAATATAAGATAAATTTATAATTGCAAATATTAGCTTAATTATAATATATTTTACAAAAACTAAGTTAGTTATATATAGAATATTATAAGTTTTAACAAGTTTTTTATTAAAAATAAAATAGTTTTAAGAATATTAATATATATTAAATACTTTAAATAAGTTTAGTCTTTAAGATATCTTTATAAAACAAGATAAATTATATATATAAAGAATTTAAATAGGCAAAACCTATAGTTGGTTTAAAGATATATATAATCTATATAGTAATATATAGATAAACTATTTAAATTAGGCACCAAAAGTATATATATAACTAGTTGTAATTTTTTATATAAGAAAGTTCTTAAAGGCATTTATGTTTATATAATTTAAATAAAAACATTGCTTTTTAAAGGCAAAGACTTTAATTTAAAAAAAATAAAAAAATAAAAAACTTTAATTTTTTTATTATTTTTTAATTCTTATTAGTTTTGCTATTTTTTTACTAATTTTACTATTTTTTTTGTTTTACTACTTATTAGTAGTTTTATTAGTTGCATTAAATTAATAACAAAGTCTTAATTCACTTTCAAATATTTTTGATAATAATGCTAATTAAGCAAGAAGCTTTAAGCATCTTTTTAGAGCTTGCTTTCATACACCTAAACAAAAAGCTATTTGGCAAGAACAGCTTTTTG
>CAJVQA010006874.1:0-14405 GCA_910591915.1 Cetraspora pellucida | reverse complement strand
AAACTTAGTTAAACTTTTTGCAAGTAGAATATACAGAAAAAATTTATATTTGAATTCTATATCTATAAGATATTAAGATTAGAGGCTTAGACAAGTTATTTGCAACCTAAATCTATTTTTTGTAAGTTATTTTATACTTATTATAATTATTAAAAATTATAATTTATTAAAATAAAAATTTATATTTTAATAAAAAATATAACATTAAAAGAAGAATTTAAAATATTTAAAAATATAATATTTGTATATTAAAACTAGTTTTTAAGTATATTACTTTTCAAATTTCAATATATACAAATGAATTAGAATCTAATTAGTCAAAAAAAATAAACATCTTCTTTATCTAACTTCTTACTAATAAAAAATTTTTACAAATATTAAATAAAATAAATAAATTAACAAAGAACAAAGCAGAAAATACAAGATAACAAAAAAGAAAACAGCCTAAAAACAATCTAACTAGAAGCTAAAAAAAAAAAGCCAAAAATAAATAAAAAAAAGTTATTAAAAAAAAGATTATATATAATTATATATATAATACTTATCTAAATATATATTATTTGTTATATAATTCTAATTTTTAATATTAATTTATTATACTTGATTTGCATTATAATACTTCAAAAATATAAAAAACATTATATTTTTAAATAAATTTTAAAATCTTATATTTTAAAAATTTTTAGTTTTAAAAATTAATTTTTTGATAAATAGTTAATATAATAAATAATCTAAAGCTAAAAACTACAAATAAAACTAAATATATGTTTTTATATTATTGCTATTACTATTTATTTATTTATTAAAAATAATAAGTACTATTAATATAATTTTTTTATGTTAATAACATAGTTTTTTTTTATTTATACTTTTTATATTTATTAACTAATTTAGTAATAGGATTAAAAGATACTTTACTACTTTATATTATTTTATATTATTAGTTAGTTTTTATTCTTCTAAAACTTTAAATATCTTTTTAATTGTAAAAATTAAATTATTAAGCAAGCTATTATTTTTGTTAATTAATATATTTATAAATAATGAATTATAATAATTATTTAAATTTATATTTGTAAAATTATATTAAATGTTTAGATTTTTATTATTATTTACAAATATTAATGTTTTTTTAATTAAAAGAAGGTTGGTAATTTAATTTTATATACAGTTATACCTGAGTTATATATATATATATTTTTTTAAGTATTTTTGAATATATATCTAAGATAGAGATATAACTTAGATATAATTTAAATTTAATGTATATAGTTATATGATATGTGTCCAATTAAAATATAATATTCTGAGTAATACAAATCTTATTTTATTAAAAATAATATACTGTTAGAGAGAAGATTAGTCAACACAAATCAATCAAAATACAATGACAATAATATCCAAAATGATTATAAAGATAAATTCAATTTAGCAAAATAAGTTTTGTTTCAATTACATTATATAAAATAACACTAACAATTTAGACTTTAGTTTATTATTTAGAGTAATAACAATTACTTTTCTTTTGTTAATATTATTAGCATTTTTATTTTAAGTAAACAATAAGACTTTTTATAATAAAAAAAGTATATTTTGGTTTTTACTTAATATTATAAATTGAGTATCAGATATATTTACAAGCTACAATATAACTATAACACAAAACCATTATTTAATAAGCTTTGCTTCAAGCCAAATCCAATATAGTATTTTATTAAATATTACTTTTATATATAATTTCTGATGGCTTAGCTTCAGTTCAGAAACTTGACTCAGATCATGAACATGTTTTTTATATACATATATTTTAACTCTTACAATATTTATTAGCTATATAACTATGCAATATATATTTAAAAAAGTGTTTGATAAAATAAATCTGTATTGTAACGATACAGGTTGGAACTATTCTAGAATTCCCTATTCATAGGGTAGCCGATACGTCGTTAGCATAACGTAGGATGTTACTACACTCGAAAGAGGCATTGGATTTGGCGAGTGTAAGGTGGGTATTTATTATTATGTCCTATTCTATTCTCTCTATTTTTACATTTCAAGCACATTACTTATATACTTTTTCCCTATCTGCTATATACATTATATATGCTATATATGCTATCTACACTATATACGCTATATACGCTATACGCACTATATATGCTATATACGCTATATACGCTATATACGCTATATACGCTATATACACTATATATGCTATATACGCTATATATGCTATATACGCTACACTACTAATCCGATTTTGTACATATCAACGATGATTCTATTTTGGATTATGACATTTCTCCCCACTTTAATATATTCATTCTATGAATTAGATCAAGCTTCAAAGATTTCGGCTGGGTTGGTACAGCGAGGGCATGATGATTACATCTTGCAAGGTGGTTAGTAGTAGGTCGCTGATTATATTACTAAGAGTATTTATGTTTTTTTTTTTTTTTTTGCTTTATTGTTTGTTAATTATTATATATATATATTTTTTTTGAAGGAAGTCTCCACCGGGATCAAATATTCGATTATGTAGGTCACATGTGGGTAAGCATCGAAGAGCTTCCTTTTTGCCAATATTCATGTGCTCAATTCGATCTAACACCATTCCTTTTATACATTTCAAGTACCATTCAGGCATTTTACTGCTCAATTTCTTTTTGTCGGGGCAGTTTCCATTTTGATGACAAGAGCCAAGACTTTGTCCTCTATAAGGTAGTAGAAATTCTTTAGGCTCGGCCAGGTATGGTTTCTTTATCATCTTTGTGTCATATTGGATTGACCTTTTGAACTCATTTACTCTTTTGTTCCAGTCTTTACAGGCCTGGTCCAAGTTTTCTAATGGGGTTCGTTGTCCATCTTCAACTGACTTTGAATATCATTCCCATGCTGGTTTTTCATCTCTACCAGTTCCAATTCTTTCGTCTTTATCGATTCGTTCGTCCTTTCCGATTCCAATTCATTCGTCTTTTCCAATTCCATTCCGTTCATCTTTCCCAACTCTATTTTGTTCGTCTTCTTCAATTCCATTTCATTCGTCTCCTTCAACTACGATTTGTCAATCATATTTAACTCCAATTCGTTCGTCTTCTTCAACTCCAATTGGTTCGTCATTTTCAACTCCAATACGTTCGTCCTTTTCGACTCCATTACGTTCGGCTTTTTCAACTCCAATTCCATTTTCATAGCATTCATCATCATTACATTGGGCATTCGCATTTCCATTTTCATAGCGATAACTAGCATTAAATGCTCTATTAGAATCAACCATATCTGTAGATTTTTGATAATAACTGAAAGCTTTATGTTCATCTTTGTCGACACCAATTCGTTCGTCTTTTTCAATTCCAATACCATTTTCATAACAACGGCTGACATTATATATCCCATTAACATCTCCTAACTCAGAAGCTTTCTGAGAATATTTGAATGCCTTGCGTTCATTGTCTTCAACTTCTATTCTTTCTTCGTAACAATAGCCGACATTAGATGTTCCTTTAACGTCTCCCATCTCAGCGGGTTCATAATAAATGAACGCCCTATGTTCATCTTTTTTAATCCCAATTCCATCTTCAGTATTTTTTAAATACTGTTCAAATGCTACCTTTTTGTTTCTGATTGTGTCCATCGCTTTCTCGTAGCATTGTCCAGGTGAATCATCACTTTTAGCCAATTTCAAATACCACTTGGACGCATTGGTTTTCTTGTTTACTAATCTATTTTTTTCTTCCTTTACACAGCTTCTCGTATTATTGAGGGTTTGGGCTCTTCCTTTCGCCGAGTGTCTTGTTCGCTTCTTTCTTTCTGGAGTATTAGGCCGGCATTGTCTTCCTGAGGTACGTGTCTCTTGTTTCATCTTAATTTCTTCTTTTAACCAATGAGGTTTCTTTCTTCTTACTTCCTTCACAATTTCCTAATAGAATTCCGCAAGCAACTTGAACTCCTGGAACTCTTTTTCACCCATTTCGGCATTCTGGATCTTTCTGCTTGCTTTCTCTACGAAACTTTTGACATATTTGGTAAGTCGTATAAAATTTCCTTTGTCCAATTGCATTTTTTTTTTTTTTTTTTTTTTTTTGTTATTTATTTATTATATTTATTTATCTTGTTATTATATATTTTTTTTTTTGTGTACAGTTGCCGATTACTAATCTAAAAGCTTAATTGCAGATCCTGTCAATATGTCGTAATCCTTAGGCTTTAAGCTTTGGTAAGTAATATATTTTTAATTTACTTTAGCTATTTATGAAGTAATTAATTTTCAGATCAGAATGTGAGCAGGCAAAATTTCCAGGGGTACTATCATTGGGGTCCCAAGGCTTTTCACACTTCCGCTGGGTAAGTATTTTTGTTATTTATTATTATTATTTTTTTTTTTTGATACTGATGCTTATCTTTCTCTTGGTTTGCCAGGACACCGGAACCTGGGCTGAATTCTGTTCTTCGGATTTCAAGGGGAAGTATTGCTTTTTTTTTAAGTTATCCCGGTATTACTAGGTTGGTATATCTTTCTTATGGCGTCTGATGCTGAAACAACTCAGGCGGGAAGTATCTTCTTTTGGTTTTCTTTGTTTGTTGTCTTGTTATTTCTGTCGATACTAACTTTTTTTTTTTTTTTTTCAGTTCTTGATACTAACGTCTTATCTTTCTCTTGACTTGCCAGGACACCAGAACCTGGGCTAGATTCTTTTCTTCGGATTTCAGGTAAAGTATTATATATTTATTTATATATATATATATATTTTTGTTTTATTTTCTTTTGCCTTTCTAACAGAAATTTTCTTTCCACTTTTTTTTCCAATTTCTGGCGAGTTCGTCTACCACGTGTTATATTCGCTTCTTGCCGATGCATTGGCCGATTTTTCTCCTAGTAAGTTTTACTTTCTTCTTCTTTTTTGTCCTTCTGATACTTGTTTGTCTTTTTCTGATTTAATTTACTTCTTTTTTTTTTTTGTATTCTTGCCGATATGTTGCTTCTTCTTTCATACAGTATGCCGATGAGGTCACGATTTGGCGATCAATCCTTTATTGCCGGTACGTTGGCTTTCGTCCTTCACACAGTGCGTCGGTGTCGGTACGTCATTTCTAGAGGCGATCCTTTTTTGCCGGTACGTTGGCTTTCGTCCTTCACATGGTGCGTCGGTGTCGGTACATCATTTCAAGAGGCGATCCTTTTTTGCCGATACATTGGCTTCTTCCTTCACACAGTGCATCGGTGAGGTGTCGGTACGTCGTTTCAAGAGGTGATACTTTCTTGCCGGTACGTTGGTGAGGTTTCTATTTAATAATTACTGTCTTTGTTTCTTTGTTTTTCTATTAATTTCTCTTCTAATTTAACTTTTCTTGTTTCTCGAATCAGGGGAGGGGGGTCGGATGATCTCACAGTCACCACCAATTGTAACAATACAGGTCGAAACTACTCTAGAATTCCCTATTCATAGGGTAGCTGATACGTCGTTAGCGTAAAGTAGGACATTACTACACTCGAAAGAGGCGTTGGATTTGGCGAGTGTAAGGTGGGTATTTATTATTACGTCCTATTCTATTCTCCCTATTTTTACATTTCAAGCACATTACTTATATACTTTTTCCCTATCTGCTATATACATTATATATGCTATATATGCTATCTACACTATATACGCTATATACGCTATACGCACTATATATGCTATATACGCTATATACGCTATATACGCTATATACGCTATATACACTATATATGCTATATACGCTATATATGCTATATACGCTACACTACTAATCCGATTTTGTACATATCAATGACGATCCTATTTTGGATCATGACAGTATAAAAAATATTATTATAAATAATAAAAATAGATTTTTAAATGTCTTAAATAATAGTTTATGCCTATTATAAAGTAAGTATAAAATGTGTAGTTTATTTAATAAAGAAAATTTTAATAAATATTACATTGACAATTTAGTTAATAAACTCTTTGTTTTAAGCTATTATTTTTTGATGCACACTTATTATAACTATATTTATTTATATAATTAACTTTAATATAAAAAAAAATATTATATTAACTTTATAGATTTATAAAATATTCATTAATAGTGTAAACTTGATTTTTTAGATCATGGGTGCCTAAATTGAAGCTATAATCCTGATCTGATTCAATGTTACACAAATGTAATGGAAATGTCACTTATATTACTTACATTGCTTCTATGACTTCTTCTATATATGAGTTAAACAAAATATTAGTATATTATTAGACTTAGTTAAAATATAAAATATAAGAAATCTAATGCATTTATAAAAAAAATTAACTGTAAATATAAACAAAACATTTATTATAAATAAAAGGCATTTTTGTCTTGAGAGAAAAACAATTATTCCTTTCCAAAAATAATTTCTCAATATCAACAAATTTCCTAATAACAATAAATATCTAATCTCTAAAAGTAAAAGTCTATTCTATACAAACTAATAAATTATTATAAACCCTGTTGTTACCTCTATTATTCATTTAAATAAATCTTTAAACTCACAAGTTAATTGCTTGCTGCAAGTTACATTACAAAACTGTTAACATTATAGAAGTGTTTCAACCCTAATTTGATGATGAGTAATTCTAAATTGAGACATAGAAGAAAAAATAAAGAGAAGATAAAGAGAAGGCAATAAGTTAGTAAAAGACTAGATTGCAAAAAAGACCTAGAGAGAAGAAAAGTACTTATCTACAGATAAACCACTAGCCAAATCTAATATGCCTATTTTGACTTAGCCACTGTAGATTACATAAGAGTTGGATTAGAGTAGTAACTAAATTGCTAATTTCAGAATCACAATAGTTATTTGTTTAAGGTTAGATTAGTAAAAACTTTTTGCTTTTTTAATAATTTGTTGTAACAAATAAATATTATTTTTAGTAACAAATTGTAATTACTCAAAATATTTTTTTACAACTTTTAATATTTTTTTTTTCTCATTATTTAAGACTATATTATTTATAACTTTTTCTTCTTTTTCATTTTCACTATCCAAATTTTCATTATCAATTAAGCCTTGCCTGTTAAAAATTTTTCTAATAACAAACTCTTTGATTAGTGCATTTATTGTTTATACTTTTTTTATCTGCATTTATATATTCTTTTGCTAATAATTTAGTACAATTATATAATATCTCTAATTTTTTTAATAACTGCTCAAGCTTATTTATATTATTATTATTACTTTTATTAGTAGCTAAATTTATTTTTAATAGAAGATTTTGTTTTATTCTAACAATATATAATTATTGTAAGGTGAAACTTGTTTCTATGTATTAGAAATCAAATAAAAAGCTTTTTTAATATTAATTAACCTAATAGATTTTTTATTATCTATTTTATCTAACCATTTTAATACTAGTAACTTACAATAATTAATTTTAAAATTTTTAATAAGATTAGCATCACAGAGTTGAATAACTGATATAGTATTAGATAACAAAAATTTTAATTTGATATTTTGCAACTTGGGACTTAAATGTGCATGACAATTATCAGCTAAAAGAATTGTTGGCTAATTAAATTAACAATCTACCTATTTTAACTAATTTTTTTATTTTTTTTATTATTTATGCTTTTTTTTTATTAGAATAGTATATAAAAAGTTTATATATATTGATATATTTCATATACTATAGACATGCACTTTTACTAATTACAAATAATTTAAATTTTTGTAACCCTAATGCATTCTAGCAAAGTATAGTAAGATGTGACTTGTTCTTCTTAAATTCTTTAGTGGTATTACTTTTAAATACAAGTATCTTATCTGGTCCAAGATAAAAAAAAACACATCTCATCACATTAAGGATATTATTAAAATGATAATTCTTAATTAATTCTTGAAAATAATATTGTTTATTCTTAATTGTGCTTAATCAGCTGATGAACTTTCTTTGGATATAGTTTTTAAACTAATATTAAATCATTGCAAGAATTTATGTACCCAATTATTAGATATCTCAAATATAGTTAGAAATTCTATACTACTATTTTTAACTGTTTATTTATTGAGAGTGCTTTTATTTTAAGCTTTTTTATAGAACATTTTGAAAATGAAGTTCTAAAAACAACTTATATAGTAAGATGTAAGTAGTATTATATAGCTGAAGATATTTGTCTTTCTCTTATAAATTATTGCTTATTGTAAATTTATCAATATAATATAGTTTTACCAAATTCTGATGACTTAGTTTTATATTTTCATATTTCTATTTATAATTTTAACCTTCTTCTTTAAAGTAATACAGATTTTTTCTTTCTTTTTTTACTAGACTTTGCTGTAAATATCATATAATAAACTAAGCAATGCTAATAAATATGTATAAATTTTTTTTAAATAAAAAAAAATAGATTTCAAAAATATAAGTTTTTATATTATATAATTATGAGTAAATTAATTTTTTATTTAATAAATAATATGTAGCTGCACAATATTGTCACACAAAACCAGAAACAGAAATGTAATAAATATACTGCTATAGGTTAGAAGTGTTTGTAGATTTAAAACTTGAATCAAGTTTGCATATAGGGTTGTGAAATTACTGTAATGCTATATAATTTTGTGTAATTTTTTATAAGATTTGGTAAATAGATTTATATAAAAATGTAATTTTAATCATATAATATGTAAGGCTATATAAATTTATATAATTAGTTTTCATATCCTGCCTACATTGACAAAGTAGAGACTAAAATTCTTTTTTATATAGGCAAGCAATAAAAATTCTTTATTTAATAAAGTAATAGGTAATGTTATTTAATTGGTTTATTTATGTAGATCAAATTCAATATATGTTATGAATAAATATTTATGTTTATAATGTTAACAAAACTGATTAACATTAATAAATTATCTTTATACTACCCATTATTTAAAAAGTATTAGATAACTAATTGTAAATAAGTATTTAATAATAAGCATTTATAAATAAGTGTTTATGTTTATGACTTTAATTATGCTGATTAACTATCTTAATACTTATACATTATTTGAAGAGTATTAGATAACTAATCATAAATAAGTATTTAGAGATAAATAGACTATTTGAGGTATTTGGTAATTAATTATAAAGAAGTATTTAAAGATAAATATTTATGAATAAGTATTTATATTTATAATGTTAACAAACTGATTAATATTAATAAATTATCTTTATATTGAGAGGTTCTAATTTGGCAAGTCTGTCACTAATCAAAAGTTGGCTTTATATAATGTTCAGATAGCTTTCAATTTAGGTCTGGCTTATCCTAAATAGTTTATACTACATTGAGACTATTACTCTAATTTTTCTAACAGTTCAGTATTCTACACTATGTCAAAAATTACTGGCAATTGAGTTGGAATTTACTACTCTATACAGATTAAATTTATTCTTTAACAATAGTTCTCTATAGTTACTTATAGATGAACCTTTTATTTGATTTAGTCAAGTAAAAGAAATCTGCTTTATTACATAAGTAAAACTATATGTTATTTATAACTAATTTACTATTTATTTTTAGAGTGTTGATAATTATTATAATAATTATAATAATTATAATGCTTATATTAATTATAATCATTATAATTAATATAAGCAATATAATCATTATAATCATTATAAGTATAGTTATTCCAAGTATGGTATAAGATCTTTATACATCAGAAGAACATGACTTGAGGTTAAATGATAAAAATTTATGATGAAATTGGCCAATTGTAAATCATGAGTTTTGGGTCTAACAATACTCATCTACTATTTGAAGAATATTAGATAACTAATTGTAAATAAGTATTTAGTAATAAGTAATTATTAATAAGTATTTATATTCATGACTTTAATTATACTAATTAACTATCATAATTCTTGTACACTATTTAAAAAGTATTAAGTAATTAAGTATTTAAGGATAAATAAATATAAATAAGTATTTATGTTTATAATTTTAATGAAAATAATTAATGTTAATAAGTTATCTTTATACTCACTAACTGAAATAATTTAAAGAATATTAGGTGATTAATTTATTGTAAATAAGTATTTAGTGATAAATATATATGTTTATAATTTTAATAAAACTAATTAATATTAATAAATTGTCTTTATATTCACAGACTAAATTAATTTTAATAAAATAATTTGAAGAGTATTAAGTAATTAATAATAACTTTACTATATAAAAACAGCAAAACTTATTTACAAAACAAGATTATTATGTACAGATCTTTTCATTTACATTAATTTATTTAAGTCAGTAAGTATAAAATTATATACATTTAGCATAAAGTTTAAAACTGCAAATGCAAAATAAACTTTATATATACTATATAAAAATTTAAATATGAAAAATGCACTATTGTAATAAATATAATACACAATCAGCATGATGTATATTATGTGATCCTGACATAACAACAAGATTGACAAGTAGAAATAAAAATATTGATAATTGTATCAAAGAATTCCAAATTAGAGTCTTAAGAAATAAAAATGCAATTGAATAGATTCTATTTAATAAATTATTTGATGTTAAAAAAATTGGTAAAGAAGGATTTGGCTCTGTATACAAAGTAACCTGGTTGAATGGTATACAAAAAGTTTATAGTAGTAATAATAATTATATATGAATGTATGAATTAAATAGCACTATTGCATTCAAGATGTTGGAAATAAAAGAAATAAGATAATTTATTGCTTTGATAATTTATCTAATTGTTTATTAAACTAATTTATTGTTTAACTTTAAGTTTAAAAGTCTTATAAAATGTAAATTAAATTATAATAAGCTCACAATATATAAAATAATCTAAAGTACAGAAACAAAAGATTACTTGATGGTATTTCAATGTGCAAATAATGAAAGTCTTTACAAATATTTAAGAAAAAATTTTAATAGTCTTATATGACAGGCAAAATTACAAATAATTAAAAATACTGTGATGGAGTTAAATGTTATTCATGATAATGTAGGTACATCCATGCTAATTTTTCTAGCAGTAATATTTTGTAAACTCAATATACTATACAATCCTATATCACTGATTTAGAATTGTCTAAAAAGGAAAATAAGAATAATTCAGATAGCAAAATTTATGAAGTTATGCTATATGTTACTTCTAAAGTTTTATTAGATAAGTAGCCATTTATACAAACAGCAGATATTTATAATTTAGTATTATTATGACAGAGATGTCAACTGGTCAAAAACCTTTTGATAAATATAAATTTAATACTAAACTTGATGCAGATATTTGTAGAAAAAAGAGACCAATGTTTGCATTTAAAACTTCTAAATGCTATATTGAATTGGCTAAGAAATGCATAAATTCTGATTTACAAAAATGACCTAAAGCTTATGAGATTGATAGCTAGATCAAATAATAAGAAAATTAAAAAATAATTTTTAGATGCTAATAAAGTTATTAAATCATTGCTAATACCAAAGCATTCTGATAAAATATATACTAGCAAAATTATTAGCACAAAATTAATTTCAAAGGCAATTCAAAGTATTTTTATTAATTTTTAACTAATATGTAAAAGTTTATTATATTTTTAAAGATAATATATTATTTGCTTATTTATCAATTATAAATAATTTATTAATTATAAATAATTTAACAATTGTATTTATAAAAATAGAATTTAATATCATTAATAAATAATATAAAAAGTTTATATTAGATATTTGGGTCATAAGACAATAAGCTTTAATAAGCTTTTTTTTAGCATTATTTAAAAAAATTTTTTTATATAAAAAAAAAGCCATGCATCTGCATTACTGCTTACCATTCTATAATATAAAAACCAAGTATATAATTTTGTTTTAAATTAATAATAATAAAGTAAATGCAATTTAGTAATTAACATTTTAAGCATACAATTTTAATTGCATAATATATCAATTATTAAAATAACTAGTTTTTTTTTATTACAACATCTCTGAATTATCATGTCTTAAATCAAAGTAAACAACAATGATAATAAAGTAAATACAATAAGACCAAAAATCAAATTTATTAAAAAACAATATTTAAATATTAATATAAACAAAAAACAATTCAAAAATTTACAAATTTTTACCAGAATGTAATTAGCCAAGTTCATAATAATTAGTAAAATACATTTAATTATTAATAATTATTTTGGCTAAGTTTTTTTGAATTACTCATATTTGGTATTGTGCATACTTGCTTCTTAACTAAAAATTTGGTGTAGCATATACTTATTTAATATCAAAAATTTAGCATAAGATATATATATATATATTTGGTTAGAACAAAATGATTGACATTCTTAAATAATTAGCATATATCTTAAATGTTAATATCCATATATCCAATTATAATTAGTATTAGTAAATAATATTCTATATATAGTACTTTCATTCAACAAGGAATATGATGAAAATTATAGTCAATAAGTGCAAGTTCAAATCTGGCAGCCCTTAACTGTAACCTACAATGTGAGACAAAAATAATTAGAAAAATCTGCATGTGTCTTAATTTACTAGTATTGAAAATAATGGTAAACACATATTGATATTATATTGATTTTTTATTAATAAATCATCTAGTATTTGTTTATCTATGCTATAAACTTTAAATAATTTTATATAGTAATTTATCTGTAATTATGTAATAAAATTTCAATTATTTTTGTCTTATACTGTAAATGTTAAATATTTGATGATCAGTAATTATTATTTTATTAACTCAATAAAAATATTATAAAAAAAATGAAAAATCTTCAAAATCTAATGAACATATATAATAATTCACATTAGGCCACCAGTACTTATACTAAAAAATTATCTTTTTATTACTATTTATTATAACATCTCAAACTTAATAGTGTTCTGATGTTTTTTATTATTATTATTATTATTAAAGGTCATACTTGTGGTAATACTTTATTGACTTTATATCAGGTTAGCTATTACAACTATTTTTACAGAGATGAGAGTATAGCTAGTTATGCATGCAACTTTTGGTTGCCTATTTAAGTAGTCTACTCTAAGGTTTTACATTAGATGCTGTACCTATAACCTACTAGGAGATTATTTATTTAATTCCTCTGATCATTCGCCTTGTTATATTGGAATCTTCAACTTATCCTCTATATATACATAACTGGTATACTGTCTAAGCAGTATGGTACCTATTCTTTTTGTACTGGTTCTCAGACCAATACACATTTCAAAGTACATTATCTGCCAATAAGGCACAGAGAGCCTCCTGTTGTTAACTATTTATCTACTTTTAGAACACTAACATGGGCTATCCTTACAGAGTTTACCCAGATCTTAGTACTGACTTCATAGCATATCTCTAAAACTTTTAGTATGCTCCTGCTTTGAACTCAGACTCCCAATCCAAATAGCCTGAAAGGACTGTGACCTGTCTTTGGTATTTTGAGACTGGTCTAATATTCTTTTTCTCTGGTCTGAAATCTGGTGGCCTAGTTAGTAGTACCTCTTATCCAAGATTCTTGCCCACCTGAATCCTTCACATTGGTATCTATTTTCTAGGTCTAGCTTTTACAGTAATTCTGTTAAAGATCCATGTTATCTCTCTACTCAGAATTTCCAAGTGGGCTCTAGCTTCCTAGTTTTATAGATTTACATGGCCCAAGGACTAATTTATATTTGCACTACCCAGTACCAGTTTGCATTCATCTGTGTAACATGTTACACAGATGTCCCAGACCTGCCAGCCATGCTGGTGTGACCATAGTTACAGGTATTTTATCCAAATTGATAAACAGAATGCTATCATCATAATATCATCTATATATTACATAGGTGATTATCCAAATTTTGCTGTCAGTGGGTTTTTAACTCACAACCTATTACTTGGAGGTATAACAACTTATCCACTTCACTAAGTCGCCACATCTTTAGTGTTCTGGGTTTTATTTTTATTCATCTTATATATATATCATAAGCATAATATATATTTATATATATAAACACAGATGCAATAATCAAGCCACTAATATAGGTGTAAAATGATATATGAAAAATAAGCAATGCATAACAATATATAATAAATAAAGTCACATGAACTAATAAAATACCAAGAATCACACATATAAATTAACTTGTCTGTAAACTATATATTACATTGTATATTGTACAAACTCTGTTCCTGATATAATATAAATTAGAAATATTTTATTTTATTTATATTTTAATTTAATATAAATTTTAAGAATTTATTTTTTATACTTAAAATTTGTAATATTAATTATTTTATATATAGTTATTATTATCTTATATGAATTTATATAATATATTAATTAGATTTTTAATTTTTTTGTTTTTTGTTATACAAACACCAAATATAGTACTAATAATTTTTTTTTTTTTTTTAAATATTAAGGTGGGTGCTT
>CAJVQA010006873.1:0-14406 GCA_910591915.1 Cetraspora pellucida | reverse complement strand
ATTTATTGTTGCCTCTGCCTTAAAATCCCAAATCACTCTGTATTTTGTTAAGTCTTGTGTAGACTTTTGTATAGAATTTGTCAAGTTATAGTCGTCATACTATAGTTGAGCAGTTTCTGATATCACTGTAGTTAAAAGAAAAACTACAGGTTAACAGTACCTAGTCTTAATAGTCAGATGGGCAAGAACCTCTAGATTGGGAGTCTCAGAGGTACTACTAACCAGACCACTAAAATGAACTGGAGGAAAAGAATATCAGACTGACCTGATATACTGATGGACTGGTCATAGTCTTATACAGGCTATCTGGATTAGGAGTTTGGTAAAAAGGCAGAGATATACTAAAGTACTAGAGTTATACTATGAAGTAGATGCTGAAGTCTAAGTAAACTCTACAAAAGTATAGCAGTTTAATGATCAACTCTGATCACAAATATTAGTTCTGTTATAGCGATACCTAGATCAGCTATAAAAATAAGTACAAAAGACTTTAGAAGATTTACCTTAAGAATAAATTAATCTTAAGATTGAGACAATGATTTGGGCATCTGAGTATGATCCAGTAAATTAATACAGGTTACAGATTCGGAGAATTTAAAGTAGAACACCAAAGCAGAGGTATTAGGTATGATAATTAGTAAGAAACCTTCAGGTGGACTTCTTAAATAGGTAATATAAAAAAGTTACATGTGTAAGCAATTGTACTCTCTCCTATAGTAGTTCATTGAACCACAATACTGATAAGTGATTAATAAAAATTAAAAAACCAAAAAGATCACCTTAATATCAAAAAAAAAAAATTTTAGGATATAATAACTTAGTAAAGTAAATAAGTTATCAATCTTCAAGTGATAGGTTATAAGTTTAAAACTTATTGACAATAAAAAATTTAGATAATTACCTATGTAATATTTGTATTATAATAACTGTTTCTAATAATTGGATTAAGATATTTGTAATTATAGTTATATTAGCATAACTAACAGATTATAGAATATTTGTATAACTGATTATATAAAGGAATGCAAACTGATATCAGGCAGTACAAACCCAAGATAAGTTCTTATAATTATATAAATCTATAAAAATTGATAAACAAGAAACCTATTTAGAAAAATTTGAATAAAAAGATAATATAAATTTTTAACAATACTATTGTAAAGACTAAATTTAAAAAATAGATACCAATATGAAGTATTCAGATGTACAAAAACTTTTGAATAAAAGGTACTACTAATCAGATCATTAGAATTCTAACTGAGAGAACTAAAAAAAAAATATTAAACTAACCTAATATATTAATAAATTAGTCATAATCTTATTAAGTAATTTGAATTGAGAATCTAGAAAAAAGACAAAGATATACTAAAAGTATTAGGAATATACTATATAATAGATACTGAGGTCTGGGTAAACTCTACAAAAGCAAGCCTGTTAATAGTTTATAAAATAGATAGGTTAGTTAATAAGAAGGTTCTCTAAAGCTTTACGGTTAGGTAATATGCTCTGAAATTAAGTAATAACTTAACAGACATACAGAAAGAAAGACTAAATATTGAATTAAACAGCATTTAGTTGTATGAAAACTGAGATGACTAATTGCTTGGATGCAGTATTAGGACTAGAATGTTTAATTAAATAGTCTTCTAGTAGATTATAGATATAACAACTAGTATAAAACCTTTAAGCAGACTAGTAGTTTAGCTATAGAAGATAATTTTGATCAAAACAATAAATGTCATTGTTGGCATAATTCTTTATTTATTGTATATAAAAAACCATTAGAGATATATCAATTTTCAGCTGAGAAGTATGAAATATTTCAGGTTTATAAAAAAGGTTTATAAGTTGTTCTTAAAATGATTTTTTTCTTTTAAAAAATCATAGTTACTTAATTATTACTACTTTTTTTTTTGAGTAGTATGTGACATATAATATAATAAATCTTAATTAAAATTTAAGCAATAATTACATATAGGCAAAGAGATTGGATAATAAATAAAGTTGTATTTTATATTTGTGTCACTTGTAGAAAGTATAAATCAAATGTTAAACATAGATTAAAAAGTATATTATAATTTTTTAACATATTTGTTTTTAACTCGATAATTTTATCATACCTAGCATTAAGCTCTATTTTGTTGGATGGCCTGTACGTCTAAACGCCTTGTTAAGCACCCACTCTTTTAGGACTAGAGAAATCTTGGCCTTAATTAATATACATAATTAACAGTTTTTATATTCGCTTTTTTTGGTAAATATATATTGTTTTTTTTTGTTTCGGTGTTTTTTATCCTTTTTTGTCCTCTATATCATAATTTCTCGGTTTATTTTAATGGTCTCTACTGGGTTAGCGAAAATATAACCCAATAAAAATAAATAAAAAATAAATTAATTAAAATAATGATCAATTTTTAATTCATGCAAACATTTAAAAAAAATTAATTTTATGGTTCCTTCATAATGTCATGTTAACCTAAAAATTAGCCTGAGCCCAAATCCGTTAACTTATGAGCCAAAATAATACAATTTATTAACAAGATCTGGTGTAGCGTGAAAATTAAAAAAAAACAAAGAAATCAACCTTCGTGCACTAACAAAAAATTCTTTGCTAAATTTTGGTATAACTTCGTCCACTAAACCTAACACTAATCCTAACCAAGATGTCACATTTTAAAAAGGACGGTGACATGTAAATAATCACAAAAAATGCCAACCAATAGAAAGAGTGTGGAGAAGTTAGTAAATGCAAAATTAAGTAGGGTTAATAATCACTATGAAATTGGTTACTGTTACTAAAATGAAATTAGAGTTGTACAGATATCTCATTTGCTAATATAACTAATACGTATATACAGATAATAAGAAAAATAACAGAAAATAATATGTACAAAATGATTACGCAACGGCCTATCCATTACAATAGCGATTACTATACAATAACATAATTGCTTTTCTTACTAATTAGAGGTAATAAGGGGTCATTGATCGTTAATATACTATTTAATAAGGCACTTTTTACTTTTCTCTCTTTCTATTTTTGATTGGATAATAACAAATAGTGTAAATACACAATATATATCTATCGTTCGCTAAAAATAATAACAAATATTTATGTTCTTGGCCCTGTGTTAACTTGGCATCAAGTAAAAAAGCTCTCCCAGGTCTCTGATCAGAAATCTTGAATTGCACCAATATCAATGTGTGTCTTCTATTTTAATGCTTCAAAATCAAAAATCTCTAAATTTTATATTTAAGCTCAAAATCTTAGATTTTGAAAGTTTTACTAAACTTTCCATTACTCTCAAATCAAATTTATTAATGCTAGAGCTTATGTCCACTCTTTTAAGAGAATTGTTAGCTTTCAAAGATTCAGCTAAAAACTTTCCTACTTCAGAATCTAGGTTATTGTCGCTTAAATCTAATTCAATAAGTGTTTTGTTAATCTCTAAAGCCTTAACCAAAGCTTTTCCAGTTTTAGGTTCAATTATAGTTGATTTTAAGCCTAAATGTGTAAGAGTATTATTTTTTTCTAAAGCTCTCGCCAGAGCTTCTCCCGCTTCTACATTAAATTCATTATGACTCAGATTTAAGTTAGTAAGGGCATGATTGAATTCTAAAATTTTTGCCAATATTAACTCTGCATCAAAACTGATGTTATTGTTACTTAAATCTAAGTGAGTCAAAGTCTTATTTTGCTTTAAAGTCTCTTCCAAAATTTTTACCACTTCAAAGCTAATATTACAATGGATTAATTTTAGGTTGACAAGAGTTTTATTTATTTTTAAAGATTTTGCTAACTTTTTTCCGCATTCTAAATTCATACAATTGTGACTTAAATTTAAACATTTAAGAGTCGTATTAGTTTCTAGAGCTTCAAGTAAAGCCTTACTTTCTTCAGGATTAATATTATTATAACTCAGATCTAAATTAAGAAGGCAAACTTTATTGAATCCTTTCACCAAAGATTTTACCGTTTTAGATCCAATGCAAGTTAATCCTAAATTCACGCTGGTAAGAGTTTGATTTGTATTTATTAAAATTTCTGCTAATGCTTCTCCTGCTTCGGAACCGATATTATTATTCTTTAAATTCAAACTACGTAGAGTTCTGTTTTGCTTTAAAGCACCAACTAAAACCTTTCCCGCCTCTGAACTAATACTATTTGAACTAATGTCTAAGTCAATCAGGGTTTTGTTCTCTTTTAAAGCTGATTCCAAATGCTTTGCTGTTACACAACTAATTACATCTTGTTTATAGTTTAACTTTGAAAAAGTTGTTTTTGTATCCAGGTAGTTGGTTAAACTTGTTTCGACAAAAGATCCAATTTTGTTTGAACTCAAGTTTAAACTAACAAGAGTCTTATTTGATTTTAATGCTTCCGCTAAAGCTATTTCTCCTCGAAATTCAAGATTAACAGAACTTAAGTTCAAATGGGCAATTTTACTACTGTTTAATTCTAGGACTTTAGCCAATTCCTCTATCACCTTATTTTCAAGATTATTGTAACTTAAATTCAAATTAACAAGGACTTTATTATTTTTTAGAACATCTACTAAAGCTTCTCCGACGCAAGAATCAATATTAGTATTACTTAAATTTAAGTTTGAAAGAGTTGTATTATTTTTTAAAGCCTTTTGTAACGCCATTCCTGCTTTACTAATAAACTTATTATGGCTTAAATCAAGGTGATTAACATGAATATCACTTTTTAAGATATTTACTACCATTTCTGGCTCAATTTTAGTTGATTTTAAGTTTAAGTTGGTGAGTTTAATGTTCGTTTCAAGTATTTCTACAAGTGCCTTTCCCATTTCTAGGTTATTATCATTGTAACTCAGGTTCAAATCAATGATTGTGTTTGTTTTTAGAACATTCACTAAGGTTTTTCTTACTTCAGAATCAAGCTTATTGTAACTTAAGTCTAATTTAGTAATATTTCCTAAGCGTGATTGTGAACTTTTCATGCCCACACTTCGTCCTAATGCTTTTAAATGACTAATTGGCACAATCGAATTAGCACTATTGTTATCACTCTCAGTCTTATCTTTTAAATGAAGAATGCACCATTGAAATGAATATTCTAATTCTATACTTTCATTGGAAGTTTCATCGCTATAGTCATCATCATCATCAATATCCATTATTTTATTCTCCTTAATATAGGTAATAGTTTCAATTCCTTTTTCATCGTTATAGTCATCATCACTAAAAAGTTTACTATTATTATTAATAATAGTTTCCTCATTAGTTTCCGCATTAATAGATTCATCTTCAATATCCATTATTTTATCCTCCTTAATATCGATAATAACTTCAATTCCTTTTTCATTATAATTTTTAATTCTAGTCATAAAACATGGCTCATAGTTCACTTGAGGATCTTGAGGATATACAAATGATGTAATAAAAATTGCATCTGATTGTAAGTCTTTGGGAACTTCTAATAATGGAACGTCTCTGTAAATTTCGCTGTCTGTTTCCGGAGTAAATGTGTGACTGCCTAAGCATAAAAGGGAGAAATTTCGTGTATCCGAACTATAAATGCCAACTTCCGATGGTATGCCAATCAATATCCAAGTTATTTGTGAATTGTTCAAGTTCTTTTCACTAAAAAATTTGAACAAATAAATAAATTAGAAGTTAATTAGGTGTTATGAAAAGAGAATAAATACAAGATGCATACATATTAGCGTTAGTGTCAAAATTTTCAATTGTAACTGAAAATCCATATATATTCATAGATGTAAATTTAACTACAAAATCATCAATTGGGACGCCACTTTGTGTCATAAGTTTTCCAAAAAGTTGATAATTTTTTGATTCAAGATGATGAGAAAAGTTTATTCGATAGTATGTTATTGAGTCTTTAATTGAAATTACACCAGCCATGAGAACCTTTGCTTTAATTTCAGAATTAATTGTCTGATCATCATTTCCAAGAATTAATTTAATTTCTTGACAAAGTGACTCTTCTAATATTTCATAGAGCGGATATAAACTTTTCCAGCTGATAACGTTTAATGAACTGTTCATTTCGTCAGAACAATTATTTACCCATCGTTTAATATCACTCCTCATAATTATATCGCCATCAATTGAAACTAAATAAGATGAATCAAAGTTGAACGACTTTGTCTTTATGTGACTTTCCCATTCGTTAAGAAATTCATTATATTTTGCCGACGAAAAATCATCTAGTGTCCATTCATCATTCTTAATATTTAACTCGGATGAATTTCCATCTGTGATTAAATGTGACATTACATATAACTTATGTCCAAGTATAACTTTCTCAGGCAAAAAATACCCGTAAGTTTTAAATACTTTCATCAACTCCCGGTAAGGATCCTGATGATTTAATGCAACTTTAATATCCTTGATTAATTTTTCAGATGGTTTTATTGATTCTTTTCTGAAAACCAATTCAACCCGTGAGTTTTGTATTTCTAAATACACATCTTTTACGGCGGATTCATTTTTTAGAGGATTTGCATCATTCATCCAATCAAGGTATTTCACATTAATCGCAGATGGATCAATATGATTTTCTAATAAAAAAGAATCTTTATATTTTGATGAAAGCACTAACTTGGGTTGAAATTTTCGATCCCGCAATTCGATGATTTCTGGTTGAGTTTTAAGGATACACGCTGAAAAATCCGAAGCTTGTATTTTTTTCGGGTTGATAATCAAGCCATGATTTAATTTTAAATCGGATATATTTGTTAGTATATGACTATTTGGACTATTTCTATGAGGGGGATCACTCAATAGGTCTTGTTTGATATCTGGGAATTGATTAGATGGATTAAGTTGTTTCTGAATTAAATCATGAATTTTTTCAATTACATTTTTATTATCAACATCATCAAGTCGAATTTCTTTCAAATTCTATATAAAAGTTAACTTTGATTTAATAAATATTCTTTACATTATTTTCTGAAGCGTCTGCATAATCATAAAATGTCCCAGCATAATCAACCAATAAAAATTCATGCTATATATATCGACACTTCAGGATTGACTAATTTTACCCAAGCACTCATCGGTCGTAACTTGCATTTATGATTGGATAAAATCGACGGACAATCAGAGAACAAGATCAGGTATAACGTAAAATCAATGAAAAACAATAGTTTTTTTCGTAGCGTTCCTCATGGTCGATTCGGGTCGGATTTTTCCCGAACTGAAAATAGATAATACCCGAAACCGAGAAAAAAACCCAGAACTGACCCGAAAAACCCGGACTGACTCCAAATTCAGTTAATCAACGTGGGTCATTTTATTTCGAGTCGGTCCAAATAAAGACCCGGAACCGGTCGGGTCAGGGATTTCTTATTTTTGCAAGTGATACAAATCACGTGCCAATAGTAAATATTTATTTGTTATTTTGTTAAAGGCACGTGAAATTTGGCCAGGAATTTTTTTAAGGTGATTTCCTAGGCAAAATTTTGAATTACCGGCTATGTTTTGAAAAAGCGATCTACGTAGAAAATTTTCCTTTTGAGGCTTGTATCACTTGCAGAAATAATGTACGCAAAATCATGGACCTGAACCGTGAGGGTCCGGATCAGTTCCAGTTCTTCGGTTCGGATCCGCGGAAACAACAAATTTGGGAAGACTTCTGTCTTTCTAACACTACTTTCTCAAAAGTCGCATTTATCTCAAAAAATCACCTTCTGTGCACTAATAAAAAAAATTCCTTGCAAGATTTTGGTCTAATGTAACTTATTAACCCTAACTGAGACCACATTTTAAAGAGAAGTGACATGTAATTTGGGGAAAATTAGTAAATCCTGGCACTTTACTGTTCAGGTGCTCACAAACACGTGTCTTCGCTCAAATCAGTTCACATGCTTCATTGGTCGATTGCTTCGGACACCTGTTATTTTCTGATTACTTAGTTTAAATAACACTGTACCTTAGCAATCTCGTTCAAGATATCATTATGCCTTTTTTGCTTAATTAAAAGCATTGTTGATTTCAATTGTTCTTCACAATCTTTATACTTTTCAACCAGCTGAATTAACGGCTCAAGTTTTCTTATTATATTTCTTTTTATATCTGGAGCGTGTATAATTTTATAAAATATATTTTCCCAACGTTTACAATCCTTTTCTACAGCCACTAAATCACTTATAGACTTCTTAATCTTCTCTAAAAAATCTTTATATTTAAAAAAAGGTTCTTGGTACCGTGAAAAGTATAATCCAATTTCATACTTCATTTGCTGTAAAATTTTCATTCTTTCGATTGATGAAAGAAATGGGTCCAAAATTTTTTTACATACAGTAAGGTTTTCATAAATTTGTTTAATGTCATCAATTAATTTGGAACTCGCTTCAATACACGAAATTCCTAGCTCTTCTGTCGATTGTCGTTGGTCCATTGTATTATACTACAATAATCGTTATAAAGATTCGCAATAAAAATTCTGTAATGAGATGACAATTTTGTGATTTTTATAAATGTAGTTTTTTTTTGTAAATTGATTAAACAGCGTTATCAGGATCATAATACGTATAAGTATTTGAATGATTGTGTACGTACGTACGTACATACTAAATATGCCATTTACATCACACCTTATGTAATCACATTATAACATTCGTGTTTAGGGTTTGTACTATCTGCATAATATGGTTGTGATTATATCAAATGTGATATAAAGGGTTCACGATTGTTTAAGTGTCCCAAAAAAAGATTTTTTTTTTTTTTTTTTTTTTAGTGTTAAGGTGGAAAATCAATTTTTATATTATAAATATTATAATAAATCATAAGAAAATGCAAACTATAAAGAGCTATACTGCAAAACTTTATTAATACAACTACTTTCATATCTTAAGTAAAAAATGATCCTAATTTAATTCTAAATTGATTTATGTAAAAAAAACTCTTAAAAAAATTGTCATTTTCGGCTCTTTTTCCAGCACCTAGCCCATTTATATTATACATATCCACTGTCCTGTATTTTAATATTTATGCTTTGCCTTTATAAGATGTAATTGTGAATTTTAGAGTTTTTGCGCCGAAGAAATCTAAAAACCACAACCACTCTTATAAAGGCAAAGTATAAATATACTATGCAGAGCAGTAGATATGCATAATCTAAGCTTTGTGCTACTTGGTTATATATTACATAGTGATTGTAATTTTTAAAGTTTTCATCTCGGTGTTTAATCATGTAGTACATCGAAATCAAATATTTCTTAAATTATCGACTTTAATAAGATATTTACGTACACATTTTATCGATGCTAATAATTTAGGAAATATTTGATTTTAATATGCTACTTGTTTATACTTTGAGCTACTTTTCCTCTATGAGGAGATTGTGGTTTTTAGATTTTCGGAACCCTGGGTAAATTTTCTTTTCTGTGAAACAGGTCAAGTCTACAAAGCAAACTTGAAGCTTTCACACTGCCCTACGTATAACATATTCCCTTAATCCATTTTAATCCACCAACTTTCATAGTGCGCTTCACTTGCTGAAGTTGCAATATAAGGTCGTTCAAAGTTAATTATTAGATTAATGTCATCAATATTTTGGGCTCGGGCATGAGGGGGGGAGGTGAAAATTTAAACAAACACATATATTCCTAAGAATATTTGATTAAATTTCATTGGTCAACCTTAATCACATGATTAATGAAGCTTTCCCGTATTGTGATTGGCTTGTTTAATTTCTGGGGGACAGTTAACCAGGAGGGGGGGTAACGTTAACCTAATAATAAACTTTGAACGGCCTAAATAAAACCATTTTATTATAATAATCGATTATGGCATATTATTGAATTACCATTAAATATAATTGTTATGAAAAACGGGATCCGTTGAGCAACGCCAAAATTTCTTGTATATCATTAGATAACTGACATAATTCTGATTTGAACATTGAAATTGGAAATAATTTTTTATTTATTTTATTTTACACTCCCAGGAACCCACCCGGAACCCATACTGAAAAAATTTTTATACTCTGCTCTGCAGAGGAAATTAGTTGTTCGAAACTAGGCGAAGCCGCCACGTGCAATTTCTAATCGAATTGTTTGAAATAATCTTTTCACTTATAAATTCTTCCTAATATTGTATTATGTCTTAAATTTTACGTGATAAAAATCTGATTTTACACCGAATATATTGTATGACTAATGCTACAGACACAACACTCAACTACCCCAGTGGCACCGACAGACTTTCACTGATCGATATTTTTTTTAAAGTCATAAAACGGTACATTAGGGTAAGGTTTATAATTATAACGATACTTGTTTTATACTAAAATATTGCAAGGAAGTTTTTTTACTAATGCGCAGAAGATGGTTACATAGACAAAATTTTGAGTTACGGCGGTTTTTTTTAGAAAATGGTAGTTTTTTGTTTTGATTTCACGTTACACCTGATCTCCGATTTACTTACTTTGGCAGGTAATACAAACCCAAGAACGTGAAGACAGAGGATCTACTGCAGTATAGGTGACACACTAATAAAATGCATTATTAATCAATTGATTTAGAATAGTGCCATTCATACTACAAGAGATCCAAGACAGAAATTTAAGGTTAGGGCGTTAACTTGGAAGTTATAGGAATAAAGTAACGCATCCTATATGTAAAATTTTTGTTGCCGACATCTTGAATTAGTGCATCAAGTCGATTTAAACATTAGTTTTCGAGTGTTTTCGCTTTGCTTTTTTTCTTCATTCGCACGTGTTTAGATTCTACGTCGGGTTGATCCGCCAACTCTAACGCTAATTCCAGTCATTGCTGTGCACACAAGCGCCTGAAATGTTGTGCCTGTATAGGGTATATTATTAGGGCATTTTGTTAAGAGGATATATTTGCACACTACGTAGGAAAAAGCGTTATTATCAAATTGACATTGATTTATACTCGGGTATTGTAAGCTATTTAAAAATGGTAGACAGCTTTTACTTGTCACGTTTGATCGTTCTGGTCCTGCCGGCTACCCTTATTTCTTATAAATACAAATTACAACCAATTAGCCTTACACGTGTTATCTAAAAAATGCTAATAAAGTACTTAAGCATATTCTGAATCTACCACTGTATCTCACTATATTGTTTCGAAAAACTCATGGTTTTTGAGGTTATAATTATAATTGGTGATTGAGAGGCTCTGAGTATGTTGACTGTCTCGGAACTCTGTTTCGCCATTCACTAAATCCAACACGCCTCTTTCGGTCGTTATACTCTATCACCGGTTACACGATGCTCAGGTTAGTGGAGCGACCGACTCGCCATTTTAGATCTCTCAATATATAAATAAGCAAGTAAACCCATATTAATATTACATGCACAAATCTCCATAGACATGGCAAAATAAATTGTCTATACAGTAAACATAACGATAAGTCACCAAATCTTTTTTTTTTTAATATTAAAAGGCTGAAAAAATGGTTTGGGCGTCAAAATTCACAACACTGTTCTCAAAGCATTCACAGGACACAGCATGCATTTAAAAAAGTTTTGATTGTGTAAATTGCATATATTTTGGCTTGTGACCGTAACATTTATCCATATAGACAAATAAATTACTATATTTATAAACTTAGAAACGATAAGGTTGAGTTTATAATATGAATGAAATTCCAAACAAAGGGCAAAAGTCATTATAAAAGGATTTAAACATTCTTGAATTATTAAATATACTCACTATTATAGATCGAACAAATTATAATATATACCTTTCTACTTACATAGTCATACATATAAATGAAGAAACAATGAATATAATCAAAACATGTCTTGAATTTCTTGGAATTGAAAACAACGACAATCCAGATGACCGGGAATTTGATGTGACTATCCAAGTTAAAAATGGATCATCGCATCCTTTTCGTTGTAAATTACCTAACGAAAATCTTGCCGAAATCCGAAATCGGCTCAGAAGAAGGAAAAATGATCCTTTCAAGATGGGAACAAATTGTTATTTTTTGGACAAGTCTGATATACGAATTTCACGTGAAACTGAAGTTGGACTTAAATTGAAAGAAATTTTACTAAATGACGTTTTGAATATAACCCAAACGTCTGATCTTGATTGGTCACTACTGGTTGATATGTGTGATCACGGGTTTATAGTTGAAGAGGAGCTCGTTAAAAAGGCGCCTAACCAAGCGTTTGAGATAGATATAGATAAAATCGAATCGATGAATATTGTAAAAACTGATGTGAAGAGGCAAATGAAAGTATGCAAAAACAAGTTTGCAGATTTATGCGAACAAAACTTTATAGCATATGGAAGCTCTTCAGCTATTCCATCTTTGCTTTCACTCTTCCTGGGAGCATCCTTAGAATCATATAAAGAAATGCTTAAAGAAGTATCTACCAAATATTCATGTATAAAGTTAAGAAAAGCAGAAATTATTATATCAGAAAAGAGCATTACACTAACTGAAGAGTTCAAGGAGGATGTTAAAAATGCGTTAATAGAGAAAACTACTAGAGAAAAAATAAATAAACTTCGAGAGGTTTCAAAAAAATATGGGCACTTTTACGCGCGTAGCATAGGTTTCGGTGGTGCTATTATTGAGAAAATCGTAAATACTGATACTGAAACTTCAAGTAAGCTATAATAGTTGTTATTGATGCTTGATTTCTTTAAAGTTTATATTTATTCATAATGATTCTTTTTAAAGATTTAAGGATGAATAGTGGTACCCTTCAAGTAAATGCCAATTTAGCCAGTGCAAGTGTTTCTCATGTAATCGGGAGTCAAACAACACGATCTGAACATAGATATAACAATGTCAGACGCGTCATTGGTGGAACTACAAATCCTAACCTGAAAGAATGGTTCAAATCACTTGAAGATTTTCGAAAATGGAGCATAATCGAGTATGACGATATTCGTCCAATATTTAGTTTGTTGGATAGTGAAATGCAAAAAGAAGTTTTAAATGCTTTAGGTCAAAGAGTTCTAGCAGGTAGATAAAAGTAATTATTTATCTCATTCAATCCAATAAATATTTTGTATCAGGTTTGTTAACATAGTATATATTAAATAATAGCGGGTGTTGCGAAAATTTTTCGCGACCCTAAGGAAAATGGTCCATACATTCACAGTTTACATGATGAATTACAACAACTAATAGATTCACAAAAAATTGCCAAAGATAATGTTCATGATTGCCAGATATTTGCTTCAGTAATGAACAAAGATCTTAGGGGCATATTTTCTATACGTGTGGAATTTGAAGATAAATATACGCCATTAATTGTTGTTCATCGTATTCATAAAGGTTTTCTGAACTTTAAACGTAGAACTAAAATTGGGTGGATTATAGTGGGCCGCCCAGAAAATTTTTTTGATTTCTACAATACCGAAATGATATTCAGAAAATATATCGGTACTGACTCAGAAAGAGAAAACCATCTTATACCTAAAAGTCCAGACTACCACATCAGAGGGCTTAATGAAATTAGATGCTTATTATGTACATGTGTAATTGAAGCACCTAAAGAAGCACCACACAAATCAAGGTTAATTATTAGTACACATACACATTACGATCTACAAGAAAGTTCTGCACGCATATTTATTCATCAACACGATAACAACTCTCTTAAGGATAGGATTAAATTATATTCTAGGTGAGCGAATTTCTTTATATTAAATTAATATTTTATTCTTTTATATTTATATTTACCAATCTGATTTGTACAGTACTGTTGAGGGCAATTTTGGTCAAATTTCGATCGATTGGAAAGAATTGAATAAAAATAAAATATATTATGTTGACTTTCCAAAAAAAGATCTCGAAAGTCCCATCTTAGTTAATCAGCTTATAGAAGATTGTTCAGAAAACTGTCAACAGTATCAAGGATTCCTTAATGTAGTTTCTAAGAAAGTTATTTATGGTCCATTGGATTCAAGACCTTTGTATCGTGGGAAAATTGTTTATCTGGTAGTTCCTAAAACTAATTCTAAAACACAATAGTTTTTTAAATTATATTTTGCGCCAATAGAACTTGATTGTATAAATATCATTGCCGTTCTGGGGTTAAATTTTTTGCTAAAAGAGGAACCGGGAGAGCGGATAAAGGAAATGAGCTAATTTTAATTTTTTTTAATAATGTTGTTTCTGTTTTCTCCTTACTTATTGCTGATTTTATTTCTACTATGCAGGTTTATCTGATGAAATAATAAAATGATGCTGTTTAAGTATTTGTGGAACGTTCTTAAATGATTCATCTAAAAATTCGGCCTATTTGTAAAATTGAACTTGTTGAGTACCATTTAGATCATAAATCATTTGTGCTGTGTTATCCCTTAATCTGTAAGCTTTTCAAGCAAATTTGCCTGAAAATTGTTAAAAATATGCTTATGATCTATATTTTTTAAATTTTAAAATATTTAAATAAAATTTTATTTGATAATA